>JABXWE010020203.1:0-16156 GCA_014611495.1 Limonius californicus | reverse complement strand
CTCGCTATTACCAATGCCTCATTGTCCTGAAAATTGATACTTAGGCCTTGTATAGAAAATCACGTAGCTAATCGAGCACTTGTTACGTTAACTGCGAATGCTTTCGAGCTGCGTTAACGAAGTTGCCTTTCTCAAGAACAACCCGTGACACGTGAACGTACTGAAAGTTAATATAAAACCGTCTGAGTGCTGAAATAAACTAACAAGGCGAGGCCGCAAACGCAAGAATCTAAGGAAGAAATAAAATAAATTAGCACGCCCCATTAAAACCAACTATCAGTGAGCGGAGAGGAACAATTACAATAAGAATTTCAAGTAACATTCTTTCTTAAAAGCGCCATCAAGCTATCTGCAAACTCCACCGTCTTTGTAATTACAGAAACAATTACCACGCCGCTTGCAGTTTTGAACTTAACTAAAATTAAATTTGGTATTTCTTCTAGGGTGGCTTTGGTTTGTCACCTAGTCTCTAAAAACAATAACACTTCTTCGGTTATACTACACAGGACTCTTTCTCTTTAATCTCCCCTAAGAAAGTGCTTTAGAACGGTAACCAAATGAAAAATAAATCTTGCATTAAACTCAGCTTGACTGGACAATACTGAAGTGAAAAGATTGATGTTAGTTTGCTCAGAAGGGGATGACGAATGAGAACTTCCACTTTCCCCTCGCAAAGAAAACTACAACTTTTAAGTCTTCTACAACAAACTTTTATCCGTATAGGGTTTCCCCTTAGTTGTGGCTGTTACAAAAGATTGAATAAATACATTCTTTATGCTCGTGTTTCAGGTTTGGTAGTTGGCTAACAACTCAAGGAAACTGACTTTAATGGGAATTAATTTTACGCAGATCGGCTTTTAAAGTGTGCATAAATATGGATGCGTTCAATTTTAAAGCTTTATGTGGCTGTGGTTAATAACATATCTTAAGCAAGCAAGCAAGGCTTTAACTTTAAGACAAGAAAACGCTTTCGATCGTGTTTTCGTTAGATACTTTAGGTGATTATTATATATTTAATGATGAATAACTTCAAATTCCGTTTAAAACAACAAAATTTATCCAACATTAATATGTTAAGAATTTATAACAAAGTTAACAAAGCGCAAGCACTATTAAAAATGAAAGTGGACTATTGTAAGAACGACACGTGACAACTTGGATACGAAAACTCGGCGACGGTTAACTCGACGTGAGTAAATTTAGGGGTTCAAATTATATTTAATTTTAACGTTCGTTTAGTTTTGCCACTTCATGTGAATTAAAGTATTATTTTAATTGCCGCTCATAGTGGATTACTATTCTATTGTTTCCAAACGATATTTTATGGAAGGTTACCTTTTCGGAACTTAAAGGAACGCTGACGAGTATGTTTAGTCTATAGCGCTGATCGAAAACAGTTCTTAGAATCCTTCGTCTGCAGAATGGCCCTAAAAATCCTTCGCTCCCCGGAAGTTCCACGTGGAAGATTTTGTTTTAGAATGATGACGTTTGGAGAGGATTTTTTGCAGCAGGGGGAAAAGGCAGTCAGCCTGAGTCAGGTGAACGCACCTGGCTTTGAGTGGGAGTTTTTGGCAGCGCATCTGCTAGATTAAGTTACCGCATCGCTTTTCTCGCTTGGTGGCAAAATATTTCTACGACATTAAGTCGGAATAAAAAATTAGCAAAGTGTTACGATTTATTAAAGACAATTTTGTGGTTAAATTATTCTCTTGACCTGTGTCGGATTACAGCCATTAATCCCGTGACTCTTCCCACTACACCGTTGTAGCGTTAAAATCCCGTACAACGAAAGTTTCGTGCCTGACTGCAAGAACACTCGAAATTTCCCGTTTCCCGAAGAAAGTCTTGCCGATTGCTGCGGTGCAATCGTCCAATCCTGATCCAGCCTTCAGGGGCGTGCCCGAGATTTTTTGCTTCTTAAGGACCTAGGAACATCCAAAATTATGCTTCTCTTTCTAGTCCCTATTTGAAGAAAATTAACGTAAACTTACCAATGTACCATACAGTGATTGCTTTCCTCTGTTTACCAGTGCTTCGTTGGTAAATAAGAGACAGAACAGTTTAATTTCTTGTTATATTGAAAGTGAGGCAATCTTCAGTTGCCCATCGTTTCATTACTTACTAAGGGTAGTGTGTATATAAATTGTCAACTCGAACGTCACTGGCTGCGTACTGCGTAGTTCTGTTTGTTTATTAAAGTAAATGCAGTATGCTAGTGGCGGCGAGATTTTCGGTTTGGGCGTCCTTACACTCATTTGTTTAGCCCATAGTTTCTCTGGTTTGTTGTAAATTGCACTATTCTTGAAATATATAGGAGTCAGATAAAGGTCGGACTTCCCACGGATCGTACTCATTAAACCAAACTATATCCTTAAGTCAACTGTTTCAGAGATAGAGGCAATATAATTTTTTAGTAAATTAATTATGCAACCGGTCGTGCTTTGGAGGGTAGGTAAAACCGTCGGTCCCGGTTGTCATACGAACATTTTGGACAATCGTAAACCAGGTAGTGGAACTTCTCTTCTCTGTTCCACGGGTTAGGTTAGCCTCCTGTCCGGCATACGTGCAAAGAGGGCTCATATAACCTAGTCCATTGTAGGTAGTTAACATGCCATTGCCATATACACAGAAGAAGAAGAAGAAGAAAAAGAAGAAGAAGAAGAAGAAGAAGAATCTATTAATTGCATTATTGCGAAAAAAATCGAACAGTAAAGGCGCTAAAAGCTTTTGTCCAAATACAAAGGTCTAGTGAGTTAGGACCGGGGGATTTAGGTGGTTCTGCAATGACAGATGAACCCTATCATTTAGGTCTAGGTCTAGTGAGTTAAGACCGGGGGATTTAGATGGTTCTGCAAAGACAGATGAACCCTATCATTTAGGGGTACATCTTTCAATAGTAGGGGTAACGTGAAATTAAAGAAGTCAAGACGCAAGTCACTAATTAAATGATTTAGTTAAATATTAGGCTACCAAACGGTCTTCCAAAACACCCAGCCAAATATTTAACGATAATCGATGCTGATATCTTCCCTAGACATCAACGTGGGTATTGTCATTTTCCAAAACATTATTAGTATAAGTAGCTATATTGGTAAATAAAATATTAGCAACGAAGTTAGGCTTTTTCGGCAACTTTTCTCAATATTAATTTAAAAAATACAATTCTTGAAGCATAACTAAAAGCAGTAAGGGCTTGTACTCACGGGATGCAATGGTATACAGTAAACAAATAGTAATAACCTAAACTTAGTTATTCATGGCAAATGGAAGGCCTACTATTGCAGTTTATTGATTAATCAATACAAAATCGTCTCTATCTCTGAAACAGTAGGTTTGCGAACATAAGTTTATTAAGACTGTTTCGTTGAGTTTGATGAATGCTATCTGTGGGTAAATTATTCAACCTTTTTTTAAGCACCCTGTACGTCACCGAGTTTATTTAATCTTTACTTGGACTCAACACTAAAAATAGAAAACACTGGTCGAAAGAACGAAGGTACCTATTGGGAATAATTAACTGTTTTCTATTAACAATTAGTTTATTTAGATGCTTCTATTTGGAGTGTATGCTGCGAAGACTAGATGCTACAGAGAATGGGCAATGATAATAAATGTGGATAATACAGACGCTAGACATCAGATACACATAGACGACAACTTTACGGTTAAACAAGTAGATTAATTTAAGTAGCTCGGCACTATCATCTACAAGGGCGGTCAAGGCATGCTAGAAATTAAAAACAGAATCGAAGAAAGCTGAAAAACAATAGTAACGGTAGAATTTGTACTGCAGTATGAATGCGAGATGTGGACTATCAATGTAACAACAAGACGAAAAATTAAACTCCCACAATAGATTACCTTACTCAAAGTGTTTGAATATTAAAACACGAAAGAGTGAGGAATGAATATATAACTAGAAGAAGAATGGATTCTGAAGAAAAGGTAATTGAGCGGATAGAAAGGAGGAGTTAAAATGGTTTTGGAATATCTTGAGGATGGAAAAAATATGGTGACCAAGAAGGTTTTCCACAGCTATACAATTTTATACACACATACAAAAATATAAAATGTTAAACTTGACTTAAAATAAAAATAAATGATGGAATTTTAGTACTTATACATTACCTACCCGGGTTTTAGGACAACTCAAAATCTCACATTGTACTATTTCTGGATGTAGTTACGGCATCTGATACTGTTTACCACTCACCTGTAACAAACAAAATATGTTAAATAATACTCCTGTCAAAAGTAACAAATTTCAACTGTTCCAAGGATTTTTAGCATTACTGCAACACTTACTGTTTGTGACGTACCACATGGAACACTTTTTCGATCGTTGTAATTATAATATATATTAAATCTCCATTCTTTCCATTCATCTCAACTTTTTCGTAACCATATACTTTCCACTAATAAAAGACCGATCTACGCGGCAGTATCAAAACTAACCTTGAGGAAGATAGAAGCACGTATAACACATGTCAGTATCATCATTAAAGTTCGGATTTATATGCACCAAATAGCATCAAAATATATGCATACATATGTACTGTAAATAAGCACAATATGCTTCAAATATGATATAATATGCACATTTATGCAAGCAATTTTATCGTTGGACGTAAAAATAACAATAACATGAGAATATTAGAAATGGACAAATATGTGAACATTATACCAGGCTTTGTGTTAGGCTACATAAGTAATCTGATCAGCAAATTAAAGCTTAAAGGTAAACTAATAAATTGATATCATAAATCAGCAGTAAGAATAACCCATACCATGTTATTTCTACTAATAACTCGAGAACCTTATGCTCAATTCCTAGTCTGTTTTAGCTAGTGTAATATGCGTAGACGGTACTTCACATTTACGTTTTAAATAAAATGGCACCTGTATTAACAACAAAGTTAGCAATAGTCCACAGTTAACTATGAACAATATGTATACCATTATTTGTTTCTGTTCTTTTCAAAGCATCTAAACCGCGTATATATGGTCAAAGTAAACCCGACACTGTAAAAGGTATTGCATTACTTATGTCAATTTCTATTCGATATCGCTGCATAGCTATTTTAAGTATAAAAATGACATTTTCATATATGAAAAGCAGTAAGTTAACAAAATAAGTATTAGATTTACAAAAGTTTGCAAGTGAATCCCCTCAAGGTTTATTCTACCACATTTAAGCATAAACATTTTTGCAAATGTTACTCCAAAAATGTGTACCTATTAGTTTCTTAAAATCAGATCAGTGTCTATCACAACCTAGCTATCCTACTATTTCCCTGTTCCAAACAGATGATCCATTCATTTTATTTCCGGTCTGATAAAAAAGGAATAATATGGATAGGATTTAGGATTCTCTTAAGTAAATTCAAATACTAATGCAATTGAAAAATCTAAAAACTTTTGATAATATTTGGAATGACCTTGGAAGTAAGTAGCTGAAAACACAATGACTCTCAAAATTATTTCAAGGTCGTAAAGGTGGAACATCACTTTAGAAATATTGGTGCCAATTAAAATAACGTAGATTTTACAAATTACAAAGTCAAATCCCATAAAGTGGTCAAATTGTCCAATTAAGTAGGCGGAGAAGGTTTATTACATAACCCAATAAGCGCAATTTACAATAACTATTTGCAGCGTCGCATATAAAAGGGTTATTAAAACGCATTTCACTGCTAACTTTGAAAGGCCATAACAGCATTTTATGGACTTATGCAAGGTAACCCAATATTATCGTTGAAGCTCTGTCCGGTAGCCGCGGCTGTAACTCGCCAAGTCTACGATCTTGTTTATTTATGAATATGTTCTCTCTTAATGGAATGGAAAAACACGCCAACAAATTATACTTCCATCGAGGAAATTGGTTTAAAAATAGGGCGGTTTCTTTCTAGCGCGCATGTAGCTTATGCAGGCAAAAGAGGATACCTATTAAAGTTTGCACTGCGTGATATGGATATAAAATGCATCTCGCTGCTATGAAGACTCGTCTTGCCTTACTTGGTGCATCTTGAGCATTATTATAAAGCTGCAGCTTAAATTGTGCTTGAATTTTAACATTAGTATTTAATAAAACTGTGTAGGTAAAAACAACACAACTGACAAGGTCTCTTATAAAAACAACAAAAAATGTTGTAAACGGTGGTAATAATACCCATCGCAGCTGAGCCACTACGCAGTATGCTCACATCAATTTGCGATTATTCATCTACGAAAAATAAGAGCTCTAACTTTAGCTATACATGAACCAGTAAAAATCTTGAGCTGCTACCCACCATACACAAATACCCAATCCTGTTTTAACAACCGTAGATATATGGTCGTATTAAATAATGCATAATAATACCTAAGAAATTAGAAATCCAGAAACTAATTTAGATTAATAATTTTTCCCTACAGGAAAATTCGCAACTAATCTTTCTTCAAATATAAAGTAGATATTCGAATAATTTTGTTCTTGTGTTTTTTTGGGTATCCTGTTTTATATCCTATCCTATCCTATATATCAATTTAACCCGTTTTTGTTTTATGACAAGGAGCATCGTCTTGGAATTACTCTTCGCTAAATAGTTCTACCTCACTAGATAGCATGTTACCTTGCGGTAGTTGAAGGTATGCTGTGACATTCATCGTTTCAGAGACAAATAGTTAACCAGGTTCTTGTGAACAAACATAGCATCCGATACCATTATTGCTATTGGATGATTAATTATTGGAAGTGCACATGAAAGTTCTTTCTCAAGAAGCCTTCTGATATATACATATACATATATATTGAATTATTGTATTGTTGTATTGCTATATATAATTTCCTTGGTTATAAATACTACGTTTTTAGTTATAGTCCCCCGTTGGGCGCCAAATTAAATTGCTGTGATAAATAATCGACTCTACTTTTTAATTAATAAATAAATCCATCTAATTAATGTTCCGGCTAAATTTTGTTTAACTTAAATCTCAGTGTTTCTTCTTGAAATTCTTAACAAATTAACGTGGCTTCCCCGATAATAGGTAGATATTCCTTGAGTTTAAAAAAATCAGCACCTGGATTGATTGTTATAGTTAAATTCAAACACCACTCTTCACTATTTATTTCTTGTTAAATAGACCTGAAATGAACTGTACCTTTGGAATACTGCCGGTTGTCGTTCTGTTGACCAGAACGATGCTGGAAACTATTTTGGGACAGCGGATGACATTGTCTACTTACGCCTAACACATACTCGTGGAAATATCTTCTCCACGTTAGTATATTTGTTTTTAATTTATTTTTTATATGATTCACTATAATCCGTCTCTATTAGCAATAGATCTAACACTTTTACAGGATAGCAAGTTTTACGTTGGTTGAAAACGACGGAAATAATTCGAAATTTATAAAATTTGTGGTTGGGTTACAGCTTTATTTTAAAATTAAATATTTTTCTGGAGGAAAATAAGCGTTCTAATGTTTCGAGAAGAAAATCTCAACTAATGCTTGAATTTCTATAAAAACGCATCCAGATTTGGCTAATTGATCAATGAAGATGCTTGAATTTTTAAAAGAAATGAAGATCGAAAATTTACAAATTGAATTAATTAATAATTAATTTTTTGTAACTATTTTCTAAAAACTAATTGATTTTCGAATGCACACAAATGATTTCTATCAAATGATGTATAATAAGTTGTACTTTGGAAACAAATATTTAGAACTTCTAAAAAGCACATAATTCTAAAAATACATTTTCTAGATGGCGTTTTTACGTATATAAGATTACATCTTATAAAAGCTTTTGCAAATTTTAATTTAATTTTAGTCCTCATAATGCTTACGCCAGTTGATAATCTGTGTTTTCATATAAATAACCTAATTTTTTAGAACTGCAAACATACTTACTCTTACTACTTATTCTTTAGGTCCTAGTTCATTTGTTAACATAGTTTAACTTAAGGTTCTAAATAAATTTAGATACATTTTCAGTTGTCTCCTCCGCAAATGAATGTTACAAACTAAATTATAATTTTTCAGGTAACTGGCGTATAAAATTGCAACGAAGGCAATTTAATATTTGCTCCTTAATACAAACATGGATATTTACTTACTACAATTAACCTATATTGAACCAGAACAGGCTGCAAGGCCTAATCCTTGAAGTAGACGACGACGACGACGACGACAATTAACCTACAATACTTTCAAGATGAGATATGCTATGAATACGAGCAACGTACGAGATCGGAAGGCATCGATTTGACAAGTTCACATCGTTAACATGTATATCCTTACATATTGCACACACAAGGTGTACTCGCACTTAGTATAAGCCTCTTATCATAATTATCTTGAACATGTACTTAATTCAGCTTGATTATCTACATGAAAATTACATCCGAAGACATCAAAACCCTTTCTTCGTATTTCATATCACAACAGTACTTACAGATATCTACGACAACGAACATATGAAACTAAGAAATCCAATCGACTGAATTGTAATCAGAAACTTAGAAATTATGCTAAAATCTATTGTGGAACAGATGCCGACACCGATCGTAATACCAATATCAATGTGAAGCTATAAAGTGAAAACTGCATAAAACTAAAAACGTTATTATACCTAGAACATTAAAAATTAATACATAATATCTAAGCTGCGGGAAATTATTAATAACAAACTAAACAAAATGAAGTAGGAGAGACAGATCAGAAGAACGTAGAACAAAGTTGCAAAAAAAATTAAAATACACAGGAAAATAATGGAAGCTAAAGAAATGCCGACGAAAGAAAAATGCGCAGAAATAAAGGAATTGGAAAACAACAGAATTAGATGAGCTACCAGCGGAAATTATAAAACTCTTTGACGAAGACAATATACAGTGTGTCGCATTTAAGATGAAGACACCCCCATATTTTCGTTATTTGAAGGAATACAGATTTGAATTTTTGCACAGTCGTACAGGTTGATGCCTTACATTTTTTAAGATAGTCAGCAAAAATCTGAACTTTAAAATCAGCCTACTACGAATTCACAAACAGGGTCAATTCTCTATATTTTGCTTCGCGTTAGAGATATCGAAAAACATTATTAGAAAAAGTTGTTCATAATATTATTCTAACCCCATATACCGAGTTTCATGACAAAATTCGCATTTTTAATTTTTTCATTATTTTGGTCTATACACAAAATAATTACAAGTTTATTTTTTAATTTGATATTTAGTGTGCCATGGAAAGTAAAAACCTGACACATTGTCAATTTAATAGTGTCATGTATTCAAATTACTTTGTTTTGTTGAGTATCTTAAAAAATGTGAGGCATCAACCTGTACGACTGTGCAAAAATTCAAATCTGTATTCCTTCAAATAGCGAAAATATGGGGGTGTCTTCATCTTAAATGCGACACACTGTATTAGAAATTATTTAATACAGGCTGCATGCTACAATTATAGCGGAAGTCGGTATTCGTGTCTATTAAAATGAAAGGCAACTCATTCAATGACTTTAGATATTTTTGAAAGAATTTTTAAAAACAGGAAATAAAAAAATGTGTTGCTGTGTTAAGCAATTCTTAGTACAGATTTAGAAGTGGGAAGACGACTCGGGAAACATTGAATAGTATGAACATCCTATTACAGAAGTGTAGAGTTCCAAAAAACCACCTTCTTTTACTTCTTTGAAAAGGCATTTGGTCAAATCAGTCACGATAAACTCATGGAATTGTTATTAACAACAAGATTAGATGGTAAGATTCATACGCGAATGCAAGCAGTGTATGGAAATGCATGTATGCATGTGTTGAAAATTTCAGAATGGAAAAGAGGGGACTATGGGTGAGCCGCGATCAGGTGCACGGTATACTGCATTGATAGAAAACAATATGGCATGTATGGAAGGCCTTATTAGAGATCTACCCTATAGCCCGGATCTATCGCCTTGCTGAAAAAGGCATTAAAAGGTCGGCATTTTGAGTCTGACACAGAAGCACAAATAGCTGTGGAAGACTTCTTCAATCAGCAGCCACAAGAATTATATGAGCAGGGTATACGTCGGTTAGTAAAACAATGGGATAGGTGCCTTATACGTGACGGTAATCATTTGCAATCAACTTGTTGAATAAATTTTTTATAAAGCAAAGATGGATTTGAACACACCTCGTATATAGAAACAGAATTGTGATAGTACTATCTAATAAAGGTGATACGCAAGACATTAAAATCAAACGAGGAGTAACACAAGCTTGCGTAATCTTATCAATAGTGTTTAATGTGTCCCGTGAGCAAGTTTGAATCAAATGAAGAGTTTAAAGTAAATGCACAAATCATTAAAAACATTTGATATGTGGTTAACACCGTAATAATAGGATACAGTGTTAAAGGCCTTCAAATTATGTTATCAAGACTAAATGAAGAATGTAAAGCAACAGGACTGGGCATGAATACAATAAAAACAAAACCTATGAAATTAAGTAAAACTACATGGAGCAGTTCGCAATAAGGTTATTGAAAAATTACTCAAGTATAACTACTAAGGATGATGGATTATGATTAGTTAGATCTAGACGAAGAAATAAAAACGAGAATGGTTTGTCCTGTATAATGATATATTTGCGAGTATCTTGAACTTCAGACACAATTATAACTAAAACTAACTCTCAATAATGATGTAAAGCCTCTATATTGTGATATTTTTCTCAAACACTTTTAGAATAATATTCAGGTATAATTTTGAGCGGATTATCAAATACTGTTTCTAATTTATGTTTCTCCAAGAAGCTTTTTTGTTCTTAGTCTTAGTCTTAGTCTTAGTAGATTAATTTGAATTATACAATGTTTATAGATTTCATAGACGTTGTTATTGCCTTTGTACAGCACATAGACGAAATCCAAATGATGCACTTACTATGAATAATTTTTAGTTTTCACATCCCGTGGGTTGTGCAGTTCATCTATCGTTCAACAAGCACTTGTTAGTTGCTATCGTGGTGTTAAACTAAGCAGTTCTTTAGGTATGGCCAAACAAAAATGCTTGAATATTGGAGACAAGTTGACAAGGGGTTGGAACACGTCGATAAGGATGTCAAACAAAAAGATGTTCCCGCAAAATTTGGTATTGCTGCCGACAGTAACCGTAAAAAACCGCGAAAAGGTATTAAAACAGAACAACGAACTGGAATCGAGGCAAAAACGAATCAGGTTGTGTATAATTCAGTTTTATAATCAAAATATCACATAAAATGTTGCCGCTTATCAAATATTATATCAGATTAATTTCCTATCTAAACATGATTTCTATATAGTGAAGATTCTGTTTAGTGATGTTTTTGGGTATTTTCCAATATCATCATTTGGGAGTTTGAATGTAGCTCGAAACGATTTCATTAAATTCAGTACCATGTTATCTAACAGAAGCCTTAAGGTTGACGACAATCTAGTTAAATTCTATACAATTAATGGCTGTGTTGTTTAACATTCACGCTAGTCCACATTCGTATGTTTCCGAGATATGAATGTTTTTTCTTCGAACTCTCCATTCTTTCAATTTTCTTTCATATAATTTGTTAGGATATGTCCAAAGTATTTATATTGTTTTTTTTTCTCAATATCGAACACAGAAGTCCTTTCTTTCGCTCTTTTTCCCTCTGTCTTTTCCCTCTCTCTCTCTCTCGTTCTTTCCATCTCCTTTTGTCCTCTCTTTTCCCTCTCTCACTTTTCTCTTTCTCTCTCCCCTCCCCGGCTTCTTCTCTCCTTTCTTCTATCGATTCGTTACAATATTTCATCATTGTTCACTTTTTCAGTTGATGATATCCTTAACATTTTCCTGATCGACCGCATTATAAATGATTCCCTAGTTTACATTACAGTCTTTTTCATGGCCCAATCCTGCAGTCCGTATTACAGCATCCACCACATTTGACATTTTAATTCGGACTGACAGCTCTATCTTTCTAAATAGAGACGGCATCGTAGAAGAGGATAAATAGTTAATTTACGTATTGTGAGCATTAGAAGGTTTCCTACAGAATAATTCATAGTAAAATGTCTATTGTTAACAATTAGGCATTCAACTGCTCTTATGTTATGGTGTTGCATGTCTTCTCAAGCAGTTGATTGATACATGCCTTGTCTGGTATAATAAACGCCGCAAAATACTTCGAAGAACTATGGAATGCGATGCTACGTATTGGGGAAAAACCTGTTCTGCGAAGAAATTGTTATTTCCTAAAGCGATAATGTTTCTTACCATTGCACCTAACTGGTTAAATTGCAGATGACGACCAATAGAACTGATGAGCTGGACTCGCCAGGAAGATTAGTAGATTTAATTCCGAATTTTAAATGCAATAGAACACTTGTTGTAAAGGGTTTCAAACATTAAATATAAGAAAAAATTTAAAAAAATTAATCACTTATCTGAATCATTTCTGGTTTTACTACATCTCTAGTTAGGGACTTCGAAAACGATTCCATCCCAAACAGATGTAAATTGGTCACTAAAAAATTATTTTGACTTTAAATGTTTTGGAGAATATTGTAGGTTTAGTTTTACTTTACATTGCATAGGTTTTTATATTCCGAATAAAGCTTTTTCTACCTACTTATCTTTATAAACCAAATCTATAGTGTTTTTTAAATTATATTCCGGTATCTATTTGATGCAGACAGTGAATGAGAGTATTTGAGCAAAGTGAATTTAAATTAGAAGTTTTGAAGGGGATCTAGGATATATTTAGCTCGCTATAAATGCCTTAAGTTTTTCTGATATTTCTGTTATTTAAATTTGACGCTAAAATATAGCTTCTTCTTATTACTACCTTTGTTCTCAGGAGAAGCACGTGACAGAAAAGAGGTTGGTAGCAGTAGGCCTTAAAAGTTGTAAGCAAACAAACAAATTAAAGATAACGCTGATCTGTGAAGTTCTATTCGACAGCATTCAGTATTTATGATCAAATGAAACTACAATAATGCTGTTCGGGTAACGATTAGTTAGTTTGTTCGTTTTATTTAACGTCGGCCTATTCTGCTACTATGGCTAACCACTGACGCCAGGGAGCGATCCTACCACACCTGGAAATTTAGCCTGTTTGAGGGTTCTTTTGACGTGCACAATAACACTTGGACACGGGGCCTACGATTTTACTTTCTATCCGAGAAGAAGGGTCGTTTTAGCGTTTTTATCGCTTAGAAAAAAACTACCGACCTCGGCGTACGGATTCGAACCCAGGACAGCTGCGTGAGCATACGGCCTAACCGAGCTACCGGAGCCTGTAAACGATTAGTGCAAATGAATTTTTAAAACAATACAATTTATTCGGAACACCTGCAAATTGTAACAAGATAGGAGCGAATAAAGTCCACAATACTCATTCTTCTCATGTCCTACCTCTATCTGAAATTAGAATGACTATAATGTAATCAATATAATAACTTAGATGCTTTTCTAACATAGGATCATTTTATATCTAAAATAGCGCTTATTGAGATAGTTTCAAGCGAAAATAGAGCTGTCTGTCTAAAAATCAAGAGTAATTCAACAGAATGCAGACGGAATTGTCGATAGAATTAAGCTATCTGATTCTGGCGCGAACAAGGGAAAAGGTGGGATGGATCAAGCATGAGGATTACAGTTAGGGTGTAGCACATAAGAGTGCTCTTGAAGGGGGATTTAGGCCGTAATTCAGGCTGGGTTTTGGTTTTAAACTGTTTAAAGCGAGTTTTCCTTTCAGGCGTCTTGAAAAATCGCACAGATTACGTTCAGTCGCGACTGGAGAAGTAAAAGGTAAATCTACGTCCCACGTACGAAAAAGGTTTTTTTGCTGACGCCTAGGCTTTATGTTACGCAAAAAATTGATTGCTACGAACTGTGGACTACTTGGTACGGCACTTCTAAATTGAGAGAGCTCAGGAGAATAGTAAATTAGTTGATTATTGATGAATAATCTGCTTAGATTTGCAAATTATTTTTTGCTGTACTTAATACTTTTAACAGATTTTGTTGACTCTATACGGCTTAATGCATGTTTACACGTCATAATTCGTCATTTTCGAATGAAACATGGGTAAAAATGTCTACTTAAGGGAATCCGAAAGTGACTTGACCCAAGCTCTTATATTTTTTTTTATAATTTTCACCTTCTTTCAGACTTGCATATGTTGTCTTGTTGCTTTTTTCAAAGTTCCTCGAAGAAAGACTTTGGACTGAGTATCTTGGTATTCGTAAAATCGTTTCATAAGGTAATTAACCCAAATATTATTTACTGCTTATTAGTTTAGATGTTCAAATATACCAATCAACTCATAAATACGTTGCACCTTTACATTTTCTTCTTAAATTGTTAAACCCAAATTTGCTTCACTTTACAAGTTATTGTTACATAATTGTTTTAATTTATTTTAAATTAAATTCCATTGCTATTCCAGTTGCAGTTCCAGAATATGTTGCGAATATCTCCCAAATAATTAATAGGTATAAAACTTTCGTTCAACTTGTAGATGATTCCTAACCTTGAAGTTTGTTGACGTTTTAAACGTCAAACGCAGATACAAACAAAACAGAAAACAACGGATGTCTACTCACGCTACTTTGACACTCTGCCCCAAATTCTTGATTTATTTACCGAATTTTATCCTTTGTCTCAGATAAGTAACAAATAACGCTGATTTGAACCGTAACACTTAATAACATAGTTTTATTCAAACAGGATATAATAAACACACAAAATTACAATTTTAATTGACTCGCCAGACAAGCGTCTATTCACTTTGAGATTTTCATGGCAAGTTTTCGTTGTTTTGCTCTTTTTTTTTCACAACTAACTATGGCAACATCATAATACAAACAACAAAAGTACATATTACAATAAACATGTCACTTCCTCAACCAATGGGAAATCTGAATGAAGTTAACATAAATTAATCAAATCTTAAATATTTAAATAACTTTTTGAAAATATCATTTACTTTAAAACTGGAATTATAACCATATTCCTTATTTAATAAGGAATGTTTTGACACATTACACAGCCTTCAATATTTTTTTTTAACAAAATGCATACTCATTTTAAACATAAATCACCTTAAATTAATAATATTACAATTAATGATTATCAAAATCATATTAAAATATCCTTCACACCTATATCCAAATATTACTCACATAAAACATACAATCTTCCATACCATCTAATCGTTATATTACATATTTATTTATCCATTCACAAATTGTCTGAATACGTTCTTGATCGCCTACCTGAAACGACACTAACACCTGCAGCGTATCTTTCCGTCAACAGGTTAACATTCGCTACTAAAACTTTTGGACCAATCATATTGTAAATCGAAAAATTACAAAAAAAAGTAAATGTATTAAAATGCAGATTGGAGGTTTTGATACTACACGCCTCATATAATAAATGTAGATGTTAATACATTGCCATCTATTTTTAAGATATGTTTATAGTGCACGTCAAGATATACCGGTTACTGCTTTACAACAGTACTTGTAGAAGAAGGATTTGCAAGCTACTTATAACTCGGCTCTAATGCACCTGCTGTGTTCGGGTAAATTACATATTGCTAAGAAATTAAATTGCTAAAGCCGGGTTTGTTATTTAACCTGTGTTTGCCGCATAACCCCGTTTCAGCGGTCCCCGTTTCAGCGGTCCCCGGTTCAGCGGTCCCGTTTCAACGGTCCCCGATTCGGTGGTGACCCGTTTCAGCGGTCCCCGATTCGGCGGTGACCCGTTTCAGCGGTCCCCGATTCCGCGGTGACCCGTTTCAGCGGTCCCCGATTCGGCGGTGACCCGTTTCGGTGGTGACCCGTTTCAGCGGTTCCCGTTTTGGCGGTAAATTGGTTCAGCGGTTTTAATATCAGCATTAAAAGTTAAAACTGATAATATCAATTTATTAACCAGGAAATTCTGATATCCCGTATAGGAGCTTGTTTTCGGTTCACATTAAAACTGATCTGGGTTAAATATTTAATAACAGTTCTTTCTTTTAGTTTATTAAATTATTAATTTATTTAAATTTTTTAATTAACTTAATTTTTTAATTTATTTCATTGATTTGTTTGAGAATATTTTTATTAGTGCAACAGTGCCCCTGGCGGTTAGTAAAGCCGTAATGGTAGAAAATAAGTTACTGATTTTATGTAAAAAG
>JABXWE010020199.1:0-16829 GCA_014611495.1 Limonius californicus | reverse complement strand
TAACAAAACAATCTCCGTCAATCTTAATGTTCGGAAGGGAAATTAGGTCAAGATTAGATTTGATTAAAACCAATGAAATTAAGGACAGGGAGACATTACATGACAAAATCAAGGCTAGAAACTATGATATCAATACAAGAGTCAGTGTACGGGACTATTTCCACTGTAAATGGAAGTTTGGGAGAATTCAAAATCGACTTGGTAAACTACATTATGTTGTAAAGCTTGATGATGGTCGAACCTGGAAGCGTCACATAAATCAGATAAGAAAAATGGGTGAAAATACTCCACTCGAACCTACTTTTGCTGGTGATAATAATATACCCGTGGTTCAAGAGAGCATTAAACGCTCTGAGCAATTTGAGGTAACTCCACAGAGTTCCGATGTTTCCAATACACCCACTTGCATTACACTAAATTCGCCTGAATTAGATAGTAATTTAACAAATGTAAATCCTAATATTGTACAATCGCCTGTGGCTGTCGAATCTAATGTAACTCGCAGTTCGACTCCACCACATGTAGAATTACGAAGGTCCAGTAGAATTAGGAAACCTCCAATTAAGTTAGATTTGTAATACTTAGTGGGGGGAGAGATGTTATATATATTGAGAATTGGTGCAATGAAATGATATACACGCATGCGCGCAACGAGTAGAAAAGAAGGTTAACATGGCTGCCCATGGCGCGTTTACTTGGAAATGTAACTAACTCCAATAAATTTAAAATATAATGTTATTTGTATTATTAGTGTTTACTTTTTCATAAATAAAGAGTTCTAAAAACACAACAATAGTCATCAGTGAAAGTCAGAAAATATTTAGCACCCATCCATGAAGGTTCTGACATAGGACCACAAACATCTGAATGAATTAATTCCAATTTGGTTTGTGCTCGCCTTGCTTGACCCTTTGGAAATGCATTTCTAACTTGCTTTCCCTCAATACACGGTACGCAAACTTTTATTTCTTCCTCTTTAAAATGTATGCCCTTGGCTAAATGTTTACTTAACAAACGCATACCTGGTAAACTTAGGTGACCAAGTCGTCTGTGCCAGATTTCCTGCGAAATGCAAGTTGATGACGCAGCAACAACCTCTGATGCAGCGTTATTTTGATTTGCCTCTTCATTTAGGAGATACAAACCCCCATTCTTTCGTGATCCGATGGATTCATAATTACCAGAAATTCTACAGGTTTCAGCATCATACAGGCGACATTCAGTTTGGTTGAACATTACAATACGATTTTTATCTGCAATTTTTCCAACTGAAAGTAGATTAGTTGCAACATCTGGTACATGTAAAACATTACTAATAATAGCAGTGGTAACATTTTTGTTATTATTTCTTAATTTTAACTCTATATTACCTGAACCTACGCATGAAATAGTTTGATTATTAGCTACACTAACATTTTTATCCAAACTAACATTGCTTAAGTTTACAAACAACTGCTCATTCATGCACATATGATTTGTGCAACCAGAGTCTATTATCCAATCTTCTTTCTTGAACGGTCCACTTCCAAGAGCTGCTGCCAAAAGTAGAGCATCATTTGGTCTTCTTGCTTTTTCAGCAGTCCTCATAGGTGTCTTCTTACGTAACTTTGGACATCTGGGTTTAATGTGGCCTTCCTGGTTACAGTGGTGGCACACAGGAATAAATTTCCGAACAGATTTGTGTTGAGTATTTCCTTGTTTACCTTTTAAAACTAAAGCTGTATCATTTTGATCACTACCCAATTTTAGTCTATAATCTTCTTGAAGTAACCTTGATTTAACAAGCTCACTGGTTAATTTTGTTGACGAAGACTCAATTGTCATAACAAGAGGATTATATTCATCTGGTAAACCACACAACATTGTCACTGCAATTTCTTCATCATCGACAGCACAGCCAAGATCAGCTAGATCTTGTGTAATCGACAAGATTTCACTTAGGTAGAGATTCATTGATTCGAATTCATTGCAATTTATTCGACAAAGCCTTCGTTTCAATGCCAGTCTACGACTAATGCCTTGGTTCTCATATGCTTGTTTGAGATTATCCCATGCAGCTTTTGCAATTTTTGCGTTTCTCACATGAGGATGACAAGCCGAATCCACATTAAGACATATTTTAGCATAAGCTCTTTGATCCCGTGCTGTTTCATCTTGATCAGGCACATTTGATGAGCCAGAATCGATCAAACTCCATAATCCATGTTCAATGAGTAGTAATTTCATTTGAAACTTCCACGTACCATAATTTTTAACACCAATCAATTTTCAATTGAGTGATATCCACCTGGAACTGTATTTGTGGTCATCTTGATTTACACAAAGACAAAAAAAGGAAGTTGGAACACTTGACATTCAGCTAAATTTGCTATTCTGGGCCCATAACCTGTTGGTTATTTCAGAGTTTTTAATGTAGCACAGTGAATAATAACTTTTATTATACAAAGAAAGCTTACACAAGGTTGACACATCTTATTACAACGTACATAAAAACAGATTGATTATTTATATAGTAACATATTTTGTTTTTTTACCAACCTTGCTAACTTAATCTAAAAAGATAGATGTTTGATTAAATGGATGAACCATTCAACAGTAAATTGTTTTCAGGGTTCCTGTATGTATGGTTCCTGCTAGTCGTCTTAAAATTCCAGTGATTGGGCTTACTTTGCGGATTACTTTGTTTATGTGATCTTCCCAAGATAAATTATACATGATTTCTAGCCCTAAGAAAGTAACTTTTTCTGTCTCCTCTATTTCTTCTTCTTTTATGCGCAATTTTCGATTGTGTTTAATTTTGTTTTTGTACATGATCATATACTTAGTTTTTTCTGTATTTAGGCTTAATTTATTAGCACGTAACCACTCTGCGAGTGTATTTAGGTCCTTTTGCATAGACGAGAATAGCTCTTCCAGGTTATCGCTGATGTAAAGCATGCTAGTATCATCTGCAAACAGTGTGTTTTCCTTTCAGATCACACAAATTATACCTTGTAGGTATATAGGACGCAGATGATGACTTTTTTGTTAAATATAAAAATTGACAGGGTGATGTTTCCGTAAGGTCCGTGCACATTATATTTCTTTTGTACAAAACACATACATAAGCGGCAGAATGGTGTAATGGTCAGCATACAAAGTGATTTTTTAAAAAGTCAATTGCAGCAAGCCTAGAAAAAAAGCTATTCCGTCTGCAGTCAGCTGTAATGAGCTTTGAATGACATTTACCTGTATGTCAAACTGTGTGACAGTTCAGGTAGTTAAAAATTTTGGCCCAACAAAATGTGAAAATAAACAAGTATTTAGTTGCAACTGATTTGTAATTTATTAAGGTAAGTAAATTACAGGTTTTTCGTCAAGATTTCTTTCACAGCAAGTGTTCGAAATGTCCACCCCCTTGCTCTATACACAATCTTGCTCGTTTTTGTAAACTTCGAGACACATTTTCGAGCATGTGCTGTGAGTTATTTATTTCGTTGCATTTATGAATTATTCTTGCTGTAAGCTCATCTAAATTTTGTATTGGTGTCTGATAAATCGAATTTTTCACATAGGGCCAGACAAAAAAATCCAACGTTGTTAAATCACAGGACCTGGGTGGATAAGCAACTGGAGTGTTCCGACTGATTACTCTATTGCCGAAGAATTCCCGAATAAAATTCAAGTTCTCCAGAGTACAATGAACAGGCGAGCCATCCTGCTGGAAGTACCCTTCCCGCAGCTCTTGGTCATCTAACTGATTAATAAAAGGTTCCAAATCTCTTCGCGATACCTTAATGCATTGATTGTCCCTTGAAAGAAAATTGGTCCTACAAGTCGTCGTCGGCTAAGACCAATCCACACGCCAAGCTTTTGCGGATGAAGTGGTGTTTCTCTAAACGCATATGGATTCTCCGCAGACCAAATTCTCATATTTTGGGAGTTCACATATCCAGATAAATGAAACCATGCTTCGTCCGAAAAAAACACGTTGTTCAAGTCGTTGTCTTCAGGAAATGCGTTTAAAAACCATTGACAATATCGTTCTCTTAGAGGCATGTCTGCTGGTAGAATCTGATGAACTGAAGTTACTTTATATGGGAATAACTTTAAATCTGCTTTAAGAATATTCCTCGTGGTTGTGTAAGACAAATCAATGCGCTGTGAAAGACGTCGAAGTGAAGTTGAGGGAGCTTCAGCCATTATTTGTCTAACATTTTCCAGGACGTCTGGTGTGCGTTCTGTAGGTCTATCGCTACCATTTCTGCGTGTAACACCACCTGTTTCATCGAATAATTCCACAGTGTGCCTTAGAGCATCGTAAAATCGAATGTATTCAACAATTCCAAAATGGTTTGTAAAATCGTTGAAGCATTCCTGGATCGAATACCGCCACTCACCATTTATGATGATTCCAGTTCGGTAATAAGCTTTTACCATAAATATCTTATGCTGCACTGTGAAATTCATTTTTGTGCAATAGTACGCGAAGTGACAACTTCGCGTACGCCATGCAGGCCGTAAAATTTAATTTCTCGGCCGCTGTCATAGCGACGGCCGTTAAAGTTACTTTAGCGGCCGTTGTCATTAGCGACGGCCGTTAAACTGAATGTCACATATACATACATATTCATTTTGACACATGAGAATGGACAGTTTTTAGAAATTATTTATTATTTATCTCATTTCCATGGTAACATGAAAGCCGCCCGTCTTTCTATTTACGCCGAAAATTATAATTTTTAAAATTTCATCAATAATTATTGAGGATTCTACACAATTGCACAAAAAATATTGTGTATACTGCGGCCGCGTCATTCTTTACCGTCCTCGAGGTTGCCTTGCCTCGGCCGCAAGCGGCCTCGGCGTCAATCTTCCTCTCGGTACGTTAAAGAATGATTTCGCGGCCTTAGTATACAAATAACTATTTTGAATAAATAATTGAAGCTTCTTTATTTAATTATTGGCAGCTATGCTGTTACAATTTTCATATTGTCAGATTCTAAAGCTTAATATAGACGGGACAATCCCTAGGCTACTGCAATTGACTTTTTAAAAGGAAGAATACACTGGAAAACCATTGCATGCTTTTACATGGATGTGAATAAGAAGTACCTATCAAAAGAAGGAATCTTGAATTATAAGTTGAAGTAGTACCTCTTATGCTACCAATAGAAAACAATATTGTAAAAAATGTACTCTTTAAGTCATAAGTTGTTTCTAGAAAATGAAAATGCCAAGCATAAAACAAGGTTATGTACTACTTAGTTGTTAATTGTTAATAATATTGGTAATAAAAACAATAATAAACTATCGCACGTGCTTTTCAGTGAAACAGATGGCCTACTTCTTTTAACAATAACAAATCACATTCAACGGTTAATAAAAAATTACGAATTCAGTTTAACCCATTTGGGACCACTATTTTTTTTTTTCGATTTTTTGTTTAATTGTTACGGAACCTTATTCAATACCATTGAAAGGATGTCCAAAAATATTTTAAAAAATTTTTTGATGTCATATAGAGGAGATAGGGCCTGGGTCGAAAACGACCCACTGGTCCCCTATACCGAAGATATACAGAATTTTGAGTATTTTATAAAGACTTTATTTTATGCAAATATACACTCGAATAAATTTATAAAATCAAAATTACTGATGATATTCTTGAAAACATTTGTCGTGAAGCGGTACCAAACATTTAGCACAGGCCTTAACAGTTTTACTTTTACAATATGCACAGCTTCGTCTTGGCTGACCAACACAAATGTAATGTTCCACATCTCGTCGAACACTTCTGGACACATGTACTGCACTTGTGGATTCTCTTAGTGGTGGAATCCCCAATTTTTGACATATGGACCTTGCTACTTGCCGACGAAACGCTAAATGGTCTAAAGTGCATCCATAATATCTGGAAATTGTCCAAGCATTGCACATTACTACATCGAACATCCATAATACAATTGGCATGTACAGTAAACCGCAAATACCGTTGCGGCTCAGCTGCGCACAAGATAAACAAAGATGTTCAATGAGTGACAGAGACGAAGTACATACGTCACACTGCCAGTACATTCAGCCGCAAAAGTTAACTTGCGTTTTTATGTAAAGTGTGAAAGCTGTTTCTAAGCATTATTAAGATTACAAGTGCTAATGAGCCATTAAGCGCTCATAAAGTTATGTCTAATTTTAAAGGAACTTTAGTTTTACCTACATTAAACACGTTTCTAAGAAATGTCCAATAACTTTCCAATTCCAAATCCGTTTACTATTATAATTTACAAGCTTTAAATAAATGTACACAAAAGAAAAGGTTAAATGGGTTGAATTAATAAAAAATTGCAATAATCAATCAACAGCAAGTTTAACAAATAAGTTTTGGAAGCTGCTACTTTTTAAGGGAATGTACCTATGTTACCCGCTCGAGAGTCAAGTGAAAAGTAAGCTCCGCTTCCCACTCCACTGATTTGTCAACGCGCACCTCCAAGACACCCGCAGCCCTATTTGCGTTCTACTGTACCATTCTTTTCCTCTCATGCCTATGCGGCAGTTACTAATATGATTGTCCAACTGATCCACTCCTCCCATGTATTTATTGTACTGGCTGACAATATAGGGTTGCTTTATATTGATCTTAGATTTTGAAGCAGCCGAATATCTTGCAGCCTGTTGAATTGGTGTTGTACCGTGTTGATTTGATAAGAGCGTCACAGCACTATTGTCTTTCCATAGGACCGCTACAATATTATTATCTTCATCAAAAACGCTATAAAAATCCCCACGTTCTTTCTTCTTGTAACTACCAATTTCAGGGAGACCAGATTTTTCAGTACGATTATCTCGAACTGTACCAGTTGCAGCAAATCCCAGTTTGGTCATTGAGGAAACTAACTTAGCTGATGTGAAAAAATTTTCAAAGTAAAGTGAAAAATTCATTTCTTGACAATTTTGTTTCAAAGTATTCGCAAATTTAGTCACTACGGATTCTCCTAATCCCATTGTAATTTCACTGCTATTCTGACTTCGTCCCTGATATAAGTCAAAATTTATACGCGCAACCTGTTGAGACTCGTTGGCAAATTGCTTACTCAGTATACTGCTCTAGGAGACCAGTGGGTCGAAAACGACCCAGTCGTTTTTCTTTGTTTATACTCTTATCAATATGAAAGATAACAGCAAAATAACTATTCACACACAAAACTTGAAGATATTAGATTGTATGATTTGAAAAAAACATCAATAACAAAATTTTTGTACCTGATTGTACTTGATTTTTAGCGGTCCTGTTCAAACTCGTGCTTCATGCCATAAATTGAAAAATCATAAAAAATACAGAAAAATGTTTTAAAACCTATTCTTTCTTACAGGTCTATTTTAAGATCTTGGTTTAGCAAATTACGTAAAAATGACGGCCAAATATTAAGTATTTCAATTAAAAATCAATTTTTTTTTGTGTGGGTCGAAAACGACCCACTAGACCCAAATGGGTAAGTGAAAAACTTACTTGATGATTGCAAATTGCAAACGGCACACTAGCGTATATTATAATTTTGATTTTTACGTTGTTCGTATAATTTTTTTTGTGTTTTGTATCATATGTTAGCGGGACAAATTAAAATGCTAGATGCGCTATAAGATGTAAAATTTGAGAATTATTTATTGTTTTAAATTTGACATGCAAATTTACAATCTACTCGAGTGAGAATTATTTGTGAACGAATAAAAAGCATCCAAAATAATTGTTAACCATATAGTCTGTATAAATACAAGGTGGGCCTGCTAAATTGTCCCTCCTTAAAACTGGTTGATTTAACCCAACATGCATACACGAGGTTTGTAAATTAAGGAATAAGACTGGTAGCGTAGCGTTCGATCTGGCAATACTGGGGACACGGAAGTGAAAGGGGCGACAGGTGAACATGTGATACGCCTTCAGTACGAGTTTGAACTCGCTAGAGTCATTTGGTTGTCCATAGCGATTTTTTTCGTTTTTTTCTAGTGCGTTCTGAAAATGAGTGACATCAATTTCGAGCAACGGTGTGCTATCAGGTTTTGCTTCAGACTTGGAAACAGTGCAACTTTTACAAAACTTAGGCAGACCTACGGAGATAGTATTTTGTCAAGGGCTCAGGTTTTTCGGCGGTTTAAGGCATTTTTAGAAGAAAGAGAGTCGATTGAAGATGAACCTCGCAGCAGAGGGCCTTCATTTTCAAGAACCAATGAAAATGTCCGGGTCATTTTCAAGAACCAATGAACATGTCCGGGATCTTGTGCGTTCAGATCGTCGGTTGACCGTCAGAATGATCGGGGAAGAGTTGAATTTGAATCACACCACCGTTCATCAGATTTTGACCAATGAATTGGGGATGAGAAAAATCTGCACAAAAACGGTTTCGAAAAACCTCTTGCAGGACCAAAAGGACATTAAGAGGGGAAGGTGCCTTGATTTTTTGGAATATATTGAAAATGATCCTCATTGTCTGGAACGTGTCATTACTGGTGACGAGTCTTGGGTGTTTGAGCCGGAAACCAAGCGCCAGAGCATGGAATGGCACACTTCAACCTTTCCAAGGCCAAAAAAAAAACAAGAATGAGCAAGTCGAAAATCAAATGCATGCTGATTTGCATTTTTGGTACCCGGGGAATTGTTCACAAAGAGTTTGTGCCTCAAGGCCAAATGGTTAATCAACACTTTTACAGAGAGGTTCTTGAAAGACTTTGAAATAGGGTCATGCGTGTGAGACCAAACATCACGAACAACTGGGTATTGCATCACGACAATGCGCCTTGTCACAGCAATTACAATAAACGATTTTTTGGCCAGTAAGAACATTCCTGTGACTCTTCAGCCTCTTTATTCGCCCGGCTTGAGTCCTTGTGATTTTTTCCTCTTCCCGAGACTGAAAAATCACCTCAAGGAACGTCATTTTGGGACACTGGAAAACCTTCAAACTGCTGTAGCCGGCCAGCTGAAGGCTATTCCATTATCCGAGTTCCAGCACTGCTATGAGGAGTGGAAGAACCGTCTCCAGCGCTATGCGACTTCCCAAGGCAGTTACTTTGAAGCAGACAATGTTGAATTGTAATTTTAACCGAACAAAAAAATTGAAAAAAAAAATCAGTCTCATTACTTAATTTACACACCTCGTATCACATTGTTATAGTACTCAAACATACAAGAAAAGAACCCGATACTGCAACGTACTAGTAGTAGTAAAAACTAAACAAGTGAAAAACAACTATTGTATTGTATGAAGCGGTGCAGGTTTTTTCCACCCACAGCACGCAGGCCATAGGCCCTGTTAGAGCTCATCCCCAAAAAGCTCAGTGCCCACCGCGAAGGCTAGCAGCTGGTTTAAGGGAATGAGCTATAAATCTTCCGGATCCAGTACTCCAGCTATAAGATATTTGTGCCGCAGCCTCATGAGACTGAGGCATTGGCACATTATGTGAAGAGAGGATTCGTCCCCTTCATGGCATAATCTGCAAGTGGGTTCATCTATAATGCCGATCTTATGTAGGTGTTTGTTCAGGCGACAGTAACCCGTTAGGAGTCCTGTTAGGATCCTGATTTGCTTCTTCTTAAACTTTAGGAACTCTTGGAACTTTGGTAGAAGTTCCTCTCCGATAAAGAATTTAGCCTGCCTAGGACCTTGTTGCGAGGACCAGTCATGAGCGAATTGGGTTTTCATCCACTTCTTCATTTCTAGTTTTGCATTGCATTATGGTATTCCGAGAACTGGTTCTGGTCTGTTAGAGCCCTGTCTGGCGAGCGAGTCCGCCTCTTCGTTACCATCGATGTAGCTGTAGCCTGGTAATGTAGATGTGTTTGTTTGCAAAACCTCTTTCTAGGTTTTCATGGGTGCAGGCCAGTATAGCGTGTACTTCGGCCTGGAAAACGGTGGCGTACTTACCAAGAGAGAACGAAAGTTTTACTCTTGGTGATTCGCCATAGCCACCTGCGCCTGTACCGTCTTGGGACAACTAAATAAAATAGCAAAATTTTAATTAATTCAATAAATGTTAAAAATTGCCTCCATCCACTGCCACCCATTTTCTAGTACTTAGTTACTATAATAATTCGGTATGCTATTTCTTTAATGGTACCCGAAAGAAGAAAGTCTAGTAGAGTGATATCGCAAGTACTTCTTGGCGGCGACCATGGATTCACAGCTCCTCTTCCAGTCCAAATGCCTCCAAATACATTATTTTTAAGTAATTCCTAACAATCCAAGTGTAGTGAGCAGGACAGCCATCATGGTGGTACCAAAGGTTTTGTCATACATTGAGGTCTACATCTTCCAACAGCCAGAATATCATGTTTTGTAGGAAATACAAGCAACGTTGTCCGTTTAAATTTTCATGAAAGAAGTGTGGTCCAACAGAAACAATTGAATTGAAAATCGGTAACACGAATCCAATGCGGATTCTTTTGTGCGTAATAGTGGGAGATATACTTTACCACTGTTTGAGAATTCTACCCTATCACTAAACCATAAGCAATTTAACAAAAATTGATATAAGAAGTTTGCAAAAAAGATTATAAAATCTTTCCTGGGGGTCATTGTCATGCAGTTTGTGCACCAAAGTAACATGATAAAGAGTAAATACATTTGCTTTCACAATTTTTCCAACTGAAGTTTTACTAATACCTACCTTTGTGGTTAGATCTCTTTGACTTACATGAGTTCATTTTCCATGTTCATAATCGTTCTGGACCTACATTTTCTGGAACTAACAAATTTCAAGGTGTCTAAATATTCTCTCAGCCGGAGGTCTTCTACAATAATTGAATAGCGTCTGATATATAAATTGCGGGCTGCAGCCGCATTTCCACAGCATTCACGAAAATTAAGTAGCAAATCTGTTTTCCGTTCTTTACTTAAAAGTTATGTAGATCGACAGCTGCGCTTAGTATTGTCATAAGTAGGCAACACTGATTAATTTCAAGAAATTAAATAAAAAAGTAATTTTGGTGGTTGCGCTGCTATAGGTATGTTGCTTTGCGTCAATCAATTTTACGGGGGACGCCTTAGCTAGCCTACCCTGTACAATGTACTAACATAATTTTCCTGTAGATTGAATGATGACTAAATGAAGAGCATTCTCGGTTTGTTTGACTGTAAAAATTGGGACATCATTAATTTTCCAGTTATTAATGAACATTGAAATGCTATTTTTAAAGAATGCCTGAAGATTGTACTTAACTATACGATTTTCACTATGGTGTCATGTAGATTTTGCTGGTTTTTGTGCATGTAGTTAATTTTGAACTATAGAAGTGTCGTTTTTGAAAATGGCACCACTTAATTTATTTATATTATAAAATATCACCCACCTCACCCTTCTGTCAATGAACATTTTTGTGCATAGTTAATACAAACATATGCCATTTTCATTATAAGAAACTTATCATTTTCCAGTGAACATCTATATTAAATACATAATACATATACAGGGTGTTACTGATACTGAATGACATTAGGGGCGTGTTTAGTTTTCAAATGAATGATAACAATTCTAATAAACATTGTCTGGAAATTATTCTTTAAAAGCTCATAGTTGCTTGAAATTCATTAATTATTTATTTTTAATTTACCTTGGGCAAAAACCCATGTTTTACAGCCTCTTATCATTGATTGCCTAACGTGTTACAAAATATTTGGATATCAGTACCAGTCGGCCGTGTTTTACCAATACAACAATTAAGGCAACTGGTGTTCTCGTACAGTAAGACTAAATGTGCAGAAACTCCATAATGCATGAACCGTAACGGCATATTTGTAATGAAACTTCCTCCAGCAACACTGCTAACTCTTTTTCCAACAAGTGCCTATAATTTGGACTATTACCATAAGTATCGACGGCAGAAACATTGCCCTAATCAAGTAATTATCAATAACGCTGGCCCAAACATTACAGGAAAATGTTTGTTGATGCCTGGAAACTGTTATTGCGTGCGGATTAGCGTCAATTTGCATTGATGATTATTGTGGGTATTCACACTGTATTTCTTGGAAAATTTGCCTGGTCAGTAAAAGACCGTCATTATGAATATTGGCAGACAACACATTATTCTAAAAACCATCAACAAAATTGCAATTTCTGTAGATAATCAGTCTCCCATAGGGCTGCACTCGCTATACATGGAATGGGAACAATCATTGTTCACTAAGAATTTTCTAAACAGTTCCTCAATTATCTCAAGAAATCTTCTACAGCAATACTATGGATTGTTCCGTTGGCACCACAATCTTTAAAAAATTTCAGAAGAAGGAGTGTTGTGCCTCCAAGACGACGATTGACCATAAAAACGCTTACTGTTTCGGGGTAAATTCGAACAATTTGAGTTGCATATCCCTTCGCTCCTCCTTACGTAAAACAGAAATACCTTATTTCTGGATTAATGTAGATAATTATGCACAATAAAAGATTTATAAAATTATAATTGTAAATGTACTTAAACTACTGTAACTTGTATTATCAAATAATCAAGACATATTGCTATTACAAAATATTTACAAAGTATTTTCTCACTTTACCATTTTGTAAATTATTTGAATCATTTCCATGGAATCTTTATAAGAATTTTTATCATTAATTTGGAAAATAGAATACTTTCCTAAAGTTTGGCAAGTCATTCAGTTACATATCATCACCATAACATTACTAGTGTCAAACAATTCCTCACTTAGTATATCTTTATTCACAGCATATTATTATGGAACTTTCACAGGCCTTGTAGGCCCATCACTTTGGTGTGAGGCAAGGCTAAGCTAGTTTTTGCAATGCCCAACAGGGTCCGACTCTGCGGGTTAGCGTGTTGGTGCGTAAACATGCTTAACCTGCCTAGTGTGTGGTGTATTTATTTTTTTGTATAAACGGTCTTGTTACTCCTCTAATGCGATCGTTACATGACTAGTGCCATTAATTTTATCCTCAATGACAAATTGAGACCCAGTACAGATCCAGTACCGATCGCCCAGGAATTTAGAAAATTTTCCGAGCCTAGAGTGATTCGAACCGGGAAATGTTTGGACTATTATATCCAACGCTTGGCTCTCTTACCATTGAGCCACCCCAATCCTATTCACAGTATAGCTGACAGATTTTGCAGATTCAAATAAATAAATTGGCGATTTACGGTGCATAGCATACGGCAATTCTAACAAATGTAAATTGTGTTGTTAATAATCTGGACAACATTAACTATATTTCTTATATTACAAATCATACCATGTGAAGCATTTGATCAATACGCATACATTTTTGCTGGTTTTTAATTTATTCAAGAATATTCCTGTGAATTGGCCAACTCCAACGAAAATATAACACTTATTTTGCTAAAACTCTGTTAGATAGTAAACATTCAATTGATTTGAAATCTTCCTTTCTAAGGTTATTTTGCAAATTCCAATTAATTTAAGTAATATTTTATAAAAATGGTACAATGGAACAGCTTCTCCAATTCTTGTTAATATAATTTAGCGTTGCAATAATGATATACATTTTTACAGATGCTGCTGGTCACTTATGTTCAAACTGCAACAAATGGTACAAGTACAAATCAAATTTGCATCGACATATGAGATATGAATGCGGAAAAGCGGCTTCGTTTAAATGCCCCTACTGTGATCATACCACGAAACAAAAACACAGCTTGAAGAAGCATGTAGTGACCCAACACGAAAATGATGTTGACGAATTTCAGAACATTTACAAGAACTGCGACCTTACCGTTTCTAGATAAAATAAATATTCTTCATAGTTTATATTTTAGCAAGTTTGTTTATGAATTAAACATATTTGAGATGATTAAAACATTTTTAAAATTATTGAAATACTTGTATTCGTTAAGCTACGTCGTCCTATTCATCACTAGTATCGCGGATGCATATGAATTACTTGGAATTCTACATAAATATTGATAACGTAGAGAAAGCTGATTCCACTGTGTTTTGCCATGTTGTCTAAATATTCTAATTTTGATTTTACATTTTTTTCAATGAGAAACAAGGAGAATGACTTTTTTAGATGTGTCAAATATGCGAAACTGCCTACAACAGGATAAGCTGGTTACACATTCCAAATTCTGTTAGCAACCGGTCACTATTATGAGTAGCCGTCCTTATCGTCTGATATATTTAACAACGATGTGGTACAAGCAGGTACACCTTCAAGAGGACATTTAACTGTAATTACTAGACTGCGAATAGGACACACCCGATTAACCCATAAATACCTGCTATAAGGAGAGGAACCACCCAAGTGCGATGAATGCAATACCATACTTACGGTGGACCATATCCTAGTGCAATGTACCAAATACAAAATAGCAAGAGATCACCATCTTAAATCGAACTATATAAATGAGGTTTTGGCATGTAATACTGAGGCTGAAGCGCGAGTGATAAATTTTTTGACTGAAGTGAAGCTACTAAACAAATTGTAAATGTATGTGTAAAAGGACTGTATCCAGTGCTAATGATCAATGCTGTCGATGCACTTAAAAAAATATTTAAAAAAACGATGTGGTACAGCTAAATCCAATTTTGCAGCCAAATTGGGTACCTGGAAGAATTTACGGAGTATACAAGCTGCATAATTTTACTAAACTCAGCAGTTTTGCGAACAATTACGAACCACTACAACACTTGTACAGCTTTATTTCTCTCTTTCTAGCTCCCTAGTTCGCACAGGCTATTAGAGCGAACGCAAGTCTTGCAGATTGCCGCTCTAAAGTTTATGAAATGCACTGCGGTGACTTCTGAAACGAAAAGAGATAGCGCTTACAGTATTCAGTGGTTTCACAACAGGTGATTTCTAATGTTACTTTTCAGATGAAGAAAAAGTTTGTATGTACTAAATACCTTTTTCAAAGCAAATGTAGTTCTTGTCCTCCCGGGATTGCAAAGAATTTTGTTTACGTTTAAAATAACGCTGGATTGTCACATTAATATACAATTATCATAATGCACGCAGTTAATACATTAGTTTCTAAGAAAGGTAAGTAATTAATCCTCATTTTAGTACAATTTTCCAGTGCCGTTTCTCTTTGATGATCAGAAGAGAGAGTGCTAATATTTGTGTACTTTTTGCGATAGTTGTTTTTCGGTTTTTTGTGAAAATTTATTAGTCTACAATGGCAACAAATCTAGGTCACTTGTGTTTGCAATCGAAACTGTTAGTGCTTAATATAATAAATTATTTTAAAGAACGAAGAAACGGTGGGCCTTTGATTCCTGTTGATAAGATTCAAGAAAGAAGTGCTGCCGCTACAAATATAAGCTACGTACTGTGCAGTGGATATATAAGAAAATATACTTAGGGCACCAAAAAAGCACCTTAGGAGTAAATCAAAAACTGCCGATGTTGATGAAAATATAAAAACGGATGTTCGGGATGTCATTTACAACTTTTACGCCAGTAGCAGGCCTTTACACTAAAAATTCTGCGTGAAGCTATGAAAGATCGCGGGTTTGATATAGGACTAAAAGCTCTTTCTCGGCTTTTAAAAAACTGTAGTTTTAAATATAAAAAGGACTGCAATCGACGGTTTCTTTGCGAAAAAACATGTGTTGTTAATCAAAGAATTCAATTCTTGAAGTCGTATGTAAACAATGCCAATAAAAACTCATTAAAAGTAGTTTTTCTGGACGAAACGGGGATTTATTCAAGAGGTGTTCGAAAATCTTGGCAGGACGATCCCAAGAAAACCGTGAAGAACACATCGGTGTCTGAAGGTCTGAATATTCATAAAAATCATTAAATTACTTCTGATATTCAGATAAATAATATAATATATTGATAGTTGTTTGTATGGACGCAATTAATAAAAAGCAGTAGGTACTTGAAGTTACATTTAAATACAGTTAAGTATTTATGTACAGTTTCTATTGTAACGTTTGTGTTAATTGAAATATTATTTGCTGCCTTCGGCTGGTTGTAGAACAAATTTTAAATACAATGCTAGTCTGTTAAGACGAATAAGCTTGATATCTGGCTTATTTGAAATATTAAAAAAGTTTATTTTGGACAGATTGTAGTAGGTAGTGCCCTCTATGTACAGACACTTCATACCACTCAAAATTATATTTATTGAAAGAATAATTTAAATAAAATGTTTTTACAAATTGTTTAACCCCGTTGGAAGAACAAAAAAATAATTTTGACAGTGCCTATACGTAGAGGGTACTATCTACTACAATCTGTCTAAAATACAATTTTCTAATATTTGAAATAAGCGAGATATCAAGCTGACTCGTCTTAGTAGACTCACCCCTGTATATCTAATTTGTGTATATTAGCAAATGTTAATACTGTAAATTGTCTGCACTATCTGTAGTAGTAGTAGTAGAGAGTTTCCTTTTTTCGTTTGAATTATTTTGATGTTTGCTATATTTCCGTTCTTTTAGGTCCATTCTATTGCGTAAACTGTAACAAGGGATACAGACACCAGCAATCTCTATACGGTCACCAAAAATTTGAGTGCGGTAAGGAACCAAGTTTCGTTTGTCCCATAGAAGACTGTAGTTACAAGGGAAGGAGAAAGTCTCATCTGAAGTGCCACATATTTAACATCCACACCAAGAAATTGAATCCTTTTCAAGAAAAGAATCTTACCCTGGATCTCATGAAACGCCAATAATTAAACTACAATTTGTTTCTCCGTTTATATGAATTGGTACGATTTTTTTGCTCTTTTTATTTTTTCTAATTGATATGAAATAATTAGAAATTTCTGTTAATACGTATCTACTTCTGTTATAGTGATTAGTTGCTTGCATATATAAAACGTATATTCGTATAGAATGCTTAGGACTGATTATTATTAGGAGCAATTGTAC
>JABXWE010020198.1:0-14873 GCA_014611495.1 Limonius californicus | reverse complement strand
CACCGGGTGATCTTCGGAGTCCTTGAGTATGTATTTATCGCCTCAATGTTTAAAATTTACAAGAATATTCTAGACCGACCTTTTGGTTGATATCTCAGGTACAGCATGCACCATCTAACTTAACACTTGGCGTTCACACCTGTGCGTTTAAATATTGGCCTTGCAAATTTTTCTGTGGCATACGATCGATTCGAATTCTTCTGGAAATTCTTCGATGTAGTTATAAAACTTCCAGCAGGATGTAATTTTCCACAGCTACGTAATTTTTGTAGATATTCAATTCTCAGCCGCTACGAAATTGCTCAGCAGCTCTAAATTGCCTAAATAATACAAGAGACTAAATAAAGGAAAAAAAATAGAATCAAACTTCTCAGCTTACCAAAGATGTAAATCGGCAAATAGAAAAACCTCTTCAAGGGTGTAATAAATTGGTTAAAAAACCAGGGAAAATCTCACTAGCACCACAAGGTTAAGATTTCCCTTAATACTTGAACTTTTCAACAAAATTAGGAATAAATCCTTGGTCGAAATAGACCGCGATGAATATCAAGCTACACACTTGTCAAGTAACAGAATCAGAATGTCCTCTCCCAGCTCGGAAAACCCAAAATCTACGAGAACATTGTAAGCTACCCATGTGCAAAAGCCAAAAATTTGAAACTGAAATCTCGAGGCGCGCTAAACACACACTCAACTTTAAACAAATTAGCAACATACACTGTGCGTCGAAATCGAACGTTACAAGTTGTTTAAAAGCTTGCAGACCAGCAGCTAAACCCCTGGGTTAGCCACGAAGGAGGTCAGTCATGGTGTGGGAAGAATGGAAGTCTGCACCGATTGGTTGCTGACGCGAAGACGGTATATTGAGGAGATTTTGAGAAATTACGTAGTTTCATTTGCTGTATTTATTGGCGATGACTTTGTACTAAAGCAGAATAACGCAAGACTGCATTCAGCGAGGTGGGTCACTTAATACCTGGATGAAATAGGAATAGAAATACTAAACTGTCCAGCACACACCCTAGATGGAATCCCTACAGAACATGTTTGGAACATGCTGTGGTGACGTGTTAGAAGTGGTGCAGTTGCGCCAACCACAATAAATAATCTTCGTGTGGTAAAATGATATTCGTGAATTTATTAGTGGTAAGAGCCGCCATATGCGGCCAGTAGTTAGGGCTGGAGGAGGCAATACGAAGTATTGAAATCGTCTTTCATAATCTCTTTTAAGGTTATTTTGCAAAAACGTATTTTCTTTATTCTAGATGCACATCACCTTCGATGATTATTGTTCATCAAATAAACTGATAAATACGCTATGCCGTTTTTTCTACACCGTGATAGTCTCTTTCATCGTAAAACACAAAGCTTCATTGAAAATACTACAACAATGATGTTATTACCAAAATTTAAATAAAATATGTAGACCATTTCTTGCAACTGAGTGTACAAATTTATTTTTTATTTATTTAGCTGCATATTTACAATCTACTCCTAATTGTAAAGTAATAAGTAAATTATATACAAGAATATAACATGAGTAGAGTAATCGTCCATTGACCGTTCTCTGGAATACCACTCATGGGTTATGTTTAACTATAATTCACGTCTTGCATCTCTTGCCTTAGGTCTGTAGGCCACTGTCTTCTGAGTCTCCTCTATACCTCTGGGGGATTTATTTTTTCTTATACCAGGTCATTTTCGTGTCCTTTTATTCGTTCGAAGTATAGTGTCGTAATTCTCTCGATTTCCTCCGTGACAAATGGTATGCTCAGGTCATTGTGTAGAGTAAGGTTCGACACATACCATGGTGCGTTTGCGATGGAACGTATGATTTTTGACTGAATCCTTTGAATGAGTGTACAAATGGATCTGGAACAGAAACAATACAAAATATACTGCTACTGACTGATCTAAGCTAATTGTAACTGATTCAATTTGACGTAAGCTAACCTATCTTCTATGTAACTGAATTATATTAAGGTAGCCACCCAACATATTTATTGTAACTTTAACAAAGCGCTATATTAACTAATTAAATATACTAATTTTTTTTCGGGACTTTCGATATTTCAATGGTAGTTTTATTGTGGTCATTTTAAACTATCAATATCGTTTTTCAAATATGTTCATCGCGAAGTTCTTACTTTCTTTCATAGTGATTCTCAAATGTTGGAAATTAGACTTTTCAATGTTACTGCCATTTTTTAACAATCTTACTGTTCCACCACATCAGTATTAAGCTGCAAGCATGAGCGACCTATACCTTAACTGAGAATCCAAACTACAAACTGGGAATAAAATGAAATCCGTTCGTAAATACCATTTGTTTTGCTGTAGTATGGGTTAAAACAACCATAGAGAATTTGCTAAACCGTGTAGTTATATTAAATTTATAATTTATGAAGTATTTAGTAAAATCTAGAGACCACGCTGTTGTTTTGGCATTTAAATTACAAGAATACAATTTTCATTTATGTAAAAGTGTACCTTGACAGGATTATAAATAGCTTCCATTCCCTTGCTCGTTTATGACGCCTTAATTCTTAGTTCTACGAACCTAAACTTAATAATTTTTAGCAGCGGGGTGTCTGATAATCTAGAGTACCTACAGTAGTAAAAGCGCGTCAAGTGAAGGGGTAGCGTGACTACCGTGCTCTATATAAGTAAAAATAAGGTATGATAACATTAAAGATGCGCGATAACACTCGCTCTTGTCTTTTATTTAACACGCTATTAGCTGAAAATAATTGTATGAAAAAATTCTGCAGACACGCATACTCGCTTAGGTTTTATTTTTCGGAAGCTACGTTTTATCCATCCTGACATTTATAAAGAGATAACGCCAAGTACATTAATTTTAATGAATTTAAATAATGAGTAACACTACCCATCGTTAACTACCGAATTTTAGTGACTCTGCGTGCTAATTAATTAATTTTTCGAAAGGTGCGCAGGAATACTGTTCAGACAGGGACTATGAAGTAGATAACTCGAAAGGGTTTACAAGTTTCGAAAGGTCTAAATAACCAAAATGCAATTAAAATGGCAAATTTATTACCATAACGCACGCGATAGTATTCATGGCGCCACCTGCAGTTTTTAAACACTAATTTTATTCTTTATAAGCACATACGCATAAGCGCATAGTAGATAGGTTAACATTAATTATGAAAATTTACCCGTTGTGTAGTCGAATAAAACGCGAAATCAAAAAATTTAAAAGGTGTCAACGATATGTATATTTGGTATAACAACAAGTGCGGGTTGCATTGGCTCAGCCCAAACGCTTCCCGGTTCGAATTACTTCGGGGGTCAGAAAATGTTTTTAATTTCCTAGTTTGGTCGGTATTGGGTCCCGGTCTCCATTTGTCATTTGGGATAAGTCGATGGCATCCTCGTGTTATGGTCGCACTAGAGGAGTAAGAAGGCTCCGTACCCATACACCTTACATATATAGGCAGGTTAAGTACGGTTACATAAAGTCCGTTCTCTGCCCAGCAAGAAAATCGGAGAAAATCGACCTTATGTACAAAATGAGCTTAAAAGATCACAAGGTATTACCGATTAGTATTTGCAGGTAATTTTTAGTATGGGGTTTTTTCCAGAGACGGACTCAGATAGTCGCATATTTTAGTTTATTTGTCAATGTTCATACCAAAAGCGGCCTGTGAAAGTTTCTGAATAATAGAATGATTTCTTCACGTTTTATTTTAATAAATCAAAACGTTTTGGAAACCGTCAACTTGTTTAATTGACAGCAACTCCTGAGTTTTGGTTAAATATGGAAAGAACATTCTAAGTTCATAGACAGAAGACTACCTATAAATAATGTCTCGGACTTCTAATGTCGTTTTGCTATAAATTTAGGCACTACCCTATTAAAAATAAAAACTAAGATGTAGTTGAGGGACGCTAGAACAGGGATAATTGAAAACACTGTTAACACAAAATACGATTTATTGCTTTGAACCCTTACAAAACATACTAAATCATAAGATTCTTGTAATACTCCTGCAGAAATCTACCAAGAAAATTTAGAGTCGAAAAGTCCATATAAACATATTTCGTAAGCGTAGCCGTTAACGAGTTATTGTTTATTTCATAATTTATGTGGCTAAAATGTTAGTTCAACGTATTTCTGAAATACTGATCTAGTTGCCATGATCGCGTCTTTTGTTTGATAACATTTGAACATCGTTTTCAACAAATTATTGTTTGTAACTTGTCAGTTTATTACTGTGGTACTGAAGTTACTGGCTTTTTCTTTGTATCCTTATTCCCATCGTAATTCACAAGTGATTCACAATGCCAATGTTATTTTCAAATGAAGAATATGCAGATATTCAGTATGGTTACGGTCGGTGTGATGGAAATACCTCAGCAGCACAACAAGATTATCGTAGAACATATCCCAATAGAAGAGTGCCTATGCATGCAGTTTTCTTTAATTTACATCGTCAGCTGAGGGAACATGGCACTGTCAATGCAAGACGTGCAGTCGGCCAAGGAGTTTCCGTAGACCCATAGACGATAATGAACAAGTTCTAGATTTATAACAACAAGATTCGTCTTTAAGTGTGCGAAGAATTGCATTAGGTACTGGAATATGTAGAAACCAGGTTTGAAGAATAAGTAGAATTGCTCACTTACATCCATATCATCATCAAAGAGTTCAAGCTCTAAGTAATGATTTTGAAGCTCGTTTAAGATTTTGTAATTGTGTACAAAATAATCAAAACCTACCGCATATTGTATGGGAGCTTCTTTCACACGAGATGGTATCAATAATTATCATAATTTTCACGAATACGCAGCAGAAAATCCTCATTTAAGAAGCCGCTCGCATTTTCAACATTGGTTTAATGTTAATATGATATTCTTAATGATCGTCTGATTGGATCATTTGAACTGCCACGCCGTTTTAATGGTGCGAATTAGAAATATTTTCTAGAAAACTCTTTACCCTTATTACTGGAAGATGTGCCATTAAATATTCGACGTGCAATGTGGTGTTAACACGATGGGGCACCAGCACATCAATGTCTTCGTGTTAGAGCTTGGCTTAACGCACATTTTCCATGAAGATGATTTGGAGTAGGAAGACCCATAGTATGGCCACTGCGTTCACCGGGCCTGACTCCGTTAGATTTTTATCTTTGGGGGTCACATGAAACAGATTGTTTATGCAACTGAAATGCACACGGTAGAAGAATTACGCTAAAGAATACAGCAGGCTGTCGATATTATTAGGAATAACCCAGCAACCATATTAAGAACGCAACGATCTCTTCTGCGACGTACGGGTTTGTGTGTAGCACACAATGGAGATAATTTTGAACATATCTTAGAAATAAATTAATAAAAATGTATTAAAGAAGGTTTATTTCATAAAATTCGTTGCACTAATATTTTAGCCAAATAAATTATGAAATAAACAATAACTCATTAAGGTTTATGTTTACGACATATGTTTACCTATATGAACTTTTTGACTCTAAATAAGTTCTGCAATTCATCTTTGAAATATTGCCGCTACGTTTTGGGACACCCTGTATAGCCTTATAGATAGAAATACCTTTTTCAAATAAAATTACTTAGGTAATATAATTAAGGGGTTCAGCAATTCAATTATCTAATTGACATTGTGGCATTGGAGTAACATTAAACCAAAAGTAAAGCAGTGTATAATAGTCATAGTTCTATCAATAACAGGTGGTCAACAGAAGATCTAACAGCTGGAGCAACGAGTGAATATTTAAATTTGCTGTAAAATAAAGAAAACTCCAACAAAAACTAATAAAATATTGAGAACTGTATATGGTGATAACACCTTCAGTTGTACTAGTGTGTTGGAATAGTTTACACGTTTTAACGATTTGGAAAATGGGATAATCTGTGTAAAGTTAGTTCCGCAGAGTCTTACGTATGAGCAAAAGCAGAGAAGTGTTGCACGGTGCGCAAGCTTCTTGTTCAAACTTGTCGCGGCTGTTCAAATTTTCTGTATTCTCACCAGTGAGATCAAGGATGTTTTGAGGTTGATCCGAGACGAAACGCCAGAGCATGCAGCGGATTTTGAAATCATCTTCAAGATCCAAAAAGTTACATTTGCAAAGTTCTACAATCAAAACCATGCTGATTACGTTTTCCCATAAATAAGGTGTGATCCTTAAAGATTTTGTGTCCGAAGAACAGACAGTAAATAGTGCATTCTACGTTACAGTGATGAAGAGATTATAGCAGCGCATTACTCGACTATCACAGCAATTTCACGAAACGAGAAGTTACTTCTTGTTGCATAACAATGCACCTGTACAATCTACACTGGTCGTAAAAGCATTTCTCATTAAATACGGTATTGTTGACATCACTCACCCTCCTCATTCACCTTGGCACCAGTAGATTTCTTTATTTTCTAAACTAAAAACTTTTAGCAAAGGAAATCGATTTCAGGAGGCAGATGATATCAAGAAAAATGTATTGGAAGCAGTTTCTTCGGATGCCTTTGGCTACAGTTTTCAGAAACTTCTAGAATGATGCGATAAGTGTATTAAAGTAAATGATAATTACTTTAAATAAACATTAAATATTTACTTAAATGTGGTGCTTTCTATTGTTGCAGTCCGGAAAGTGAATTGTAAAATATCGTGGTATAACATAGTATAATATAAAATATGTTTTTAATTATTATTACCAAATACTGAAGGGATCTTTCATACATCGTAGCCGATTTTAACGTAAAAGCGGGTTCTCATAACAAAATTTAATAGTAAAAATACATTATTAAATTGAGAAATTATGTAAAATATACATGTGTCAGAGCTCTTGTAATATTTTACGATCCAATAGGTTACCTTAGGATTTGTTGTATGAGTTTAATGTTAGTAGCAGAAGTATACCGAAAACAATAAAAGCAACTATAATAAATTTTCTTGCTCTGTATCTCTTCACAGGAACATTTGAAAAATACATAATTATCAGAAATGTAATGGCATTTCTAGTTAAAGGTACTTGTAACATTCCAGCTTTATCGCAGTAAAGCAATTAAATCTAGGCAAAAATAAAATATACATTTTTTCTCTTGCGTTGTACAACAAGAATGAACTTTATGAAAAAATAAAATATCTTAAAATGATTTTTTGTGTAAGATGGTGATTGAAATGTACATTTGGCATACAGTTTTTTTATTTACAATTGTACGTTTTGTAGTAGTTTTCGAATTAAAACTAAAGCCAGGTCTACGATAAACAAAATATACAAGAATAAATTAGTTAACATATAAAATAGATAAAATCCATACTTCATTCAAAAGCTTCGTTTTTTAAACTTAAACTATGAAATAGTCGCAACATATTACAGTAAACGTTTTGTTTTGACGAAATACTGTGACCTATGTTTGGTAAGTAAGCCCTTGTCTAAGCTATATGCCGTCAAAAATTTGTTGACTAAATATTTTGCAATACACGTTTGTTTGACATTCAAACTACCGCCCCCCCTCCCCCGTTTTCGCATTACTTCGGGGGGTGCGGCCGTCCCTTACATACTAGCACTGCATGCAATATTAATTCTAAACTTCTTCTTCTTCTTTATCAATTCCTCTTTTACCTTACGGTGTCGAGGTTGCTATTCATACATTCGGGATTAATTGAAGGTGATGGGTCCCCTTCGGACTTTCATCACGCTCCTAACTTAACTAAGTCAAATACGGTCGCCTCAGCCGGGGTTTGACCCCGCGGCGGATTGAGCCGCATTTCACGGTGACCTCGACTGACAGCGCTTGTTCGCACTGCCCCATCTAGGTTCCTGACAATATACCTGAATTAATTTAATTTTTTAAAATAATAATGTTCTAGATATTCTACTTAACTACCATTTTATTCAGTTATTCGAATCACCGTCATTATGAAAAACGCCTAGGTGATTCCGAGAAATCTGACAATGCAAATTAAGGGTGATATCTGTATATTACCCATACTAATTTTCATTTACTAATCGTTAGAACTAAAGAAACAAAATGAGTTGATACTAGGCATCATTATTTAAAAAAATCTATCAATGTAATTTCAAATAATATTACCATATACAGCTGAGTCAAGCTATACGCGTTTTTTAGGGCATAATGTTATATTTTCACTGCGCGTAAATTACAAAAGGCGCCCTACACCCCAGCGCACTCAGTTTATTTTTAAACGGAACGGTACACATTTGTTTTAATAAACGACGAATATGATTCACATTTAATTACCTCAATATTTCGAAGATTTTGTTCGAAATATGTATTTGTCATTGTAGTGTAGTAGTTGCGAAATCCGTCTCGACATTTTGGTGACTAACTTTTTATTTGAATATATACGTATTTGGTTTAATACCCAAAAATACAATAACTACTACAACAGAACAAACAACAAAATGCACCCATACTAAAAATGATATAATAAACTCACACAAAAAGACGTATAGTTTAATTCAGGCCATATGTTGTTATTATATTCCAAATTGCACTAGTAGAATTTTCTAAATTACAAACCGAATGTCAAGACGAATAAAATCATCCCCCTTTTCCTTTACTTATACAAATAAGCAAATGAAATTTGATGTTGGTAAGATATCACATGCAAGTTGAACAGCGTCCATGGAAATCTCACGCAAGTTGAACAGTGTCCATGGAAATTCATGGACGCTGTTCAACTTGTACATTGTAAAAATAGTGTATAATGTCCAAATAATAAACTCATTAAAAAAAAGGTGTATATCTTGACCCATCACGTATGTTAATAGCAGAAGTTGCTATAAGGTAGAATAAAGAAATATGTATTAAAATTACTGCAGTACTCCGCTGACTGAGTACTGGATATTGAAACTTAAAAGTGGGAGTATTTTTTAGTTAGGCCCTGCTTTTGTTTTATGTACCTATACATAATTATTCCTGGCAATATTAACTCTTAAAATAAACTTTTTTACAGCAGGAGAGCCGGGTTCGCTGTTTCGGAGAACAAAGAAGCGAGACGTTTATAAAAACATTTTCCACCCTTTCAAAACGCTGCTTTAAAGGGTACATTTTTAAGAGTGGCCAATTAAATTAAATTATTCTGTTGGCGCTGCTTAAATTAAATTTTATTCTTGAGCCGGAATTTGAATTACATTGTTTATATTATTAGCGCTCTGTGTGCAGATGTGAGAGGTCTGTTCTGATTACAGGTTGCGCATTCCTGACGTACTTCAGCCCGGAGAGCGCGCTCAACGCCCAGAACGCCCTGCATGAGAAACACACGTTACCAGGGGTAAGTTTTCCACCCTCATTATCTCTTGTTCTTCCATACTCTCTCTATTTCATATAAATGTTTCGAACATTTGCCCGCTGCTGCTTTTAAGTGCGTGTGCCCGCACCCCAAATTTTTCATATCTAACCTGTGCAAATAACTGCATGCTTTCGAATATAGGGACTGAATAAATACGAGGAGGAGACTGTTCGCCCTTTTCTTTTCAATGTTTTAAAACGAGGGAGACGGAAAATTGAACTTGATGTATTAGTATTATAAACCGATGGCAGAGCTAGTCAGCCATTCAAAATTGAAAGCGTTTTAAAGCGTAAGCGTAACAACCAATAATAGGTTTTGATGGCAAGAATTAGTTTTTTTGTATAACAAGGAGAAAATACTTCTAATACATTTTATAATCTTTTCTTAATTCGTTTTGATTTCCTATGGAGTTGGTGTCAGTAACTCGTTCGCTTTTACCAAATGTACTCAATTTGCATTTAAAATTAGTTTGTTTTAAGCGAAATCTAAACAAAAATATAGAAAAGAAATGTTGAAGTGCTATCTGAGAACTGCTCGTTATGCCCTATTATCTATTTGAAATAACACCAAAAATTAAATTGAACTATTTTTGTGTTTTATATTCTTTGAGGCTTTGGCGGTTTCTCGAACTGTCAATGTTACAATTTACTTTCGGCTTAGACCGCGCCGTCATTTGGGAACTACCCCAGCATTATCAGGTTAGAACCGACCTGTAGCTTGTCTACCTTTGCAAGCATTTGCTCTAGAAGTTTGAGCAATATTTGCTCATAGGCCCTGCTTGCCTAAACAGGGTGCTTATAATAGAACACTGAACACTAATGCTGGGTGTAGTTCCCAAATGACGACGCGGTCTAAGCCGAAAATAAATTGTAATATTGACTATTTTTGTGTTTGTAGCAAATTTTTCAGAAGGATTAAATAACTGCAGGATAGCGTGTATATCATTTCAATTGGAACGTAGTAGCTTAAAATGGAGGTTATGAAAAAGTGTATTATGTTCCTGGAAAGGATTCACTACTGGCAATTATCGCACATGGAAAGATAACATCTTTTCCTATGATGTGATACCCATTTATTTCAAAATTTATCAATACTAAGGCTTTAATTTGATTATTTAATAATAGTTGTCTTAAAAATATGTTGATGTACGCGCATGCGATATCAGCTGTGGTTGCCGAAACAGTCTAGTGTTAAGAACTTCACTTGGTGTGTGCAAGTCCTGGCGATGAAATCTCTTGCGGGTTCTAATTATTTCCGTTTTAATATTACTTTCTAATGCAGCAAGGCAACGCTTTTCTTGTTATTAAAAGTGAATTATTTCTAAAATGTAATACCTTCTACGTAACTGGAATGTTTAACGAATTAGCGATTAAACAGAATTAATCAGTGGAAAAGTTAAAAAACAAAAACCTTCAGAGGTTTTACAGAACAGAACAGCTAACTAAAAATAAATATTCAATTCAAATGAACCTAGAAATAATTCATGGCTAACCAAAAAAAATTGGGAACCTGTATCTTAGTAAGTAATTAATGTAATAACCTGTAATTACGATTAATTTTCAATTATTATTTTTTTATGTATGAGGTTTGTGGGTAGTAAAATATATCTAGGGACATAATATACGTTTTCTTGGTATTCTTCATAGCAATTCCCGTGTTTCACTAAAAATGATATACGGAATGATAAATTTAACTAATAATTTATTACAAAAGGCAGAATCTTATAAAGTGTGGGTATGATAAATATTTTTTCATCTGCTCTGGCGTATGTCCTGTTACATCTACTGTTTAAAAGAAGCTTTACAATAGTTGTTGACGATTGCAAGCCCGTAGGTCTACTCTCAGATAACAAATTATTGGGGCCTTGGTGGAGTAGTGCGGGAACGCGTTGCCACAGCGAAATGTAGTCGATCCGCTGGGGCGTTCGAATCCCAGCTGGGGCGACAGTATTCGGCTTAGTTAAGTTTAAGGTGCATTGTATGTTGCATGAATGTTTAGTGTGTAAAGGATGCCCGCACCCCCCTGAAGTAATGCGAAAGCGGTTCTGCGGGGGGGGGGTAGTATGAATGAATCAGGAAAAAAAAGATAACAAATTATTAAATATTTGAAACATTTTTTGCTTTTCAAGCACTGGTTACACCCTTTTGTATGTAATATGGCACTAGTGGTTGAGGTATTATATAAAATGTATATAAAACTACTACTGAAAATTACAAAAATGACACATTAGTATCAAATATAGGCAAAATTATTTTCGATATAAGGTTTGTTAAAAGTGGTGGAAATTTATTAGTCAATAGGAAGTCAGATGACAAATTGCCAAACATATTCGATTAGCAAAATAGCTAATCTAAATTAAACAAAATGAGTTTTACAATGTGTATTCTCTTCTCTGTACACATTTCATCAAACAATACAATAGGAGCACGTATTTTCAAACCTATATACGTAGCTATGGCATGTTTAAATTTACCGGCAACTGTGATTTGTACAAAAATGTGAAGGAATCTGGAGAATTTACAATACCGCCTCAATGTAGCTGAAAGGAATTTGCAAACGTATTCGGAATTTCAGGGAGTATTTATTGAAGAAAGTGAAATGATGAGGTTTAAATAGCATACAACTGTCGATTTTCCCAGTGCTACTAAACCTAGTTTGATCTTATCGGACATAATTCAAGGGTATATTTGGAACTTTTTAAGAAAAAAAGGATATTAAAAATGAATAGTATTTTTTTATACATCAAATGAAATAGGTGGCTTATTTTTCTACAACACAACATATTAGCGTTGATTGATAAGTTTAAACTTCTCATTCAACGATATTAGCAAATATTAGAACACATCAATTACGCATGTTTGAAATTTACATCTAAAGTGTTTGGACGTTTTTCTTATAAATGTCTCCAATTTATAAATGTGTTTAATGTCGCGATTTATTAATCTCTTTCTATATGAAAAAAATAAATCTTTGAGACCGTTATTATAGTTATAGTAACTGTTTAAATAACTTTTCCTGCTGTTAGCGAAAGTATTACCATTTTTTACAGCTTAACAAACTAGCTTTAATATATATTTTCCTCAATAAAATTACTTTTAATGAGTAAAAATTAGTTTTAGTTAGTAATCTGTCAGTACCACCGTTAGATCACAGTTCACTCATGCAATAATTTCCGCATTAGCAACGAACGTTCTACACAAACATTTCGACGTTTAAAAATATTTTGTCTATATGTTTGGTAAGTTGTTTCTATTACAGTATGTGCATCACATCCTTATAATTTTAAGTATTCAAAAATATCACATTCTTTGCTGATAAATAAATAATGCATTTGGTTGTTACGTTGATTTTTACATATGCATGCAGATTATTTATTAATTTTTAATCAAATAATGCGTGGGCTGTAGCCCACGGGTTTAACTAATTAGCAATGATCCTTAACGTCATAAATTAACATTAATAGAATTGAAGGTGCTAACACTGTTTCCTATATGATTTTCAATACTCTCATTCACACCGTTTTTGGTACACTATTACAATTTACATCATTACAAATGCAGATACATACGAGGGGAGTTTTTATGTTATCTACCTAGCTATGGAAACAAAATGCTATCGTGATAGTTTTATTATGTTAAGCCTCTGTGATATTTTAGAGTATATCCTCCAAGTTTGATACAACTCGCTTAAGATTTGCCATTTATGTATAAGATGCAAAAGTGAGTGATTTAACTTGAACGCAGAAACATCATAAAATTTCTATAGAAAGAAGGCAATAATCCAAAAAATATCCGTAAGAGAATTGTGGCTGTTTATGAGGAAAATAGCCCGTCCTAATTTTCAAGTTAATTTTTGGTGTAAGCGAAGACGCTATTCTCAGCGAGAAAAGTGATGGCCATAGTTTTCTGTATACTTAATTTGGAAGCAGCTATACGCGATAATAGACTCACAATTTTGCCCAGCAAAGTGTGCTTCTACATGACAACTGCAGCGTGCATAAAGCACGAATCGTTAAAGAAGAAATTGATGAATGCGGCTTTGAGGAATTACAACATCCACCGTACAGTCACAACCTCGCCCCCCTGTGACTAATATCTCAAAACTCAAAAAACACTTGAGAGGGTGTCGCTTTTTGTCGAATGAGGACTTGAAAGCTCAGTGGAGTTGTATTTTGCAGAGTTATCAAAAGAATTTTTTTTAATGATAACGTTGTTAGAAAAACGTTGGAATAATTGTGTAACCGTTCTTATGTTGAAAAATAAAATTTTGTTTGTTCTCTAACTTATATCCTTCATACTTAGGTAGATGACATAAAAAACTCCCCTCGTATAAGCAAAATAATCATATCGTGCTAATCAGTGTAAATTAAATGTAATTCGTGTAGAGACAAAATATATATCCATATTATAAAAACTTTATAAATTTAAAAGTTTATTATCTGATATTTGTTAGATGTGGATTTGTCTAATTAAACTTATGCGAAAAACAGGTTATTATAACCACATCGTAAAAATTGCAAATAATGATAACAACAGGCGGTGGAAATGTGGTACTTGTATTATGGAATATCAATAATGACCCTGATAGAGCCCAGATAAAATTGCGGGGGAACTTATTGATTTAATTTTTTTTTCAAGGCACTGTGTCCCACGAATTTTTGTAACAGGAGTTTGGGTTTTACAGGCTTTAGCGTTAATGCATCAGTAATTGGAAAACCAAACATTACAACGTTCCACGAATTTTAGAGCGATACGTTTTATGATGGTTTATAAACTATGATCCTGAAACAATGAATATTTTGCAATCGGATTTCCACTCATTTATTCTAATCATGGAATGATATAGTTCTTGTAAATAAAAGTTGGCACTTTGTTATTATAATCTATTTGCTGTTGCAACTATGGTGAAAAATTGTTAACCACGATGCTTAAATGTCGTATAGGTACAATCATTCTGAGAAATGAGCGTTTACACAGCATCCCAACGTTCTTCAGAAACAATAACACGGGGTAGGTGTGGTTGTGTAGCTCAGTTGGCCGAGTTCCGACTTTGTGAGTAAACGTTGAATGTGTCTTGGTTGTGAACTCCAAATGTTACTCATACTGTAGCGCTGCAACATGTTATACAAAATTTCCTACTCCGCACTTGGCAACCGTACGGTCTCAAGGTAAAAATCCTTCACCAGCGAGAACGGCTCTTCTGTGTGTTATAAGGATGTGATCGCTATGGAGGTACAGTACGAAATATGTTGTTTTCAAACTAAAGTATCAAATAAGCCGTGTTTGCCTATTTTATTAATAATAAAGTAATATTTTAGAATATTTTTAAGAAAACGGAGTAAGTAATGACAATCAACGAAGCAGAGAAACAAAAGATAAGAGGCAGTTCCACAGATGAGGAAGAAACAAGTCCCTCCCGGGGAGCAGTACCAAAAAAGAAAAATTGGGCACAAACAGTACTAATACCCTTCCACATTATAAGACCAGGCTCAAAAGAGGAAGAGTTAAATAAAACACGTAGGAACATCACAAAGATATCTCAACACCAACAAATTTCAAAAAACCAACAGAAACT
>JABXWE010020196.1:0-19699 GCA_014611495.1 Limonius californicus | reverse complement strand
AAAGCTAATTTAGTAGACTTTCAAATTCAAAATATGTACAGGGTAGTCAATTAAAAACATTGTGTAACAATTCATTTTGCTCAGTATCTTCTTTCATTATGACACTATAGATTAATAGATATATTGAAATTATTTGCCACTTATAAAATTTATAAAAAACCTATTAATTTCTAGCGTATTGTTTATGCACTGTAACAATCATATTAACAGAGTTAATGTAATTGTCGACCGAAACACAATATTCTAGATTATTATAAACAAAGTGCTCCCTATAGAATAATTATCTTTGGAAAAAAGGACTATGATGTCAAGAAAATGACATATGTTACAAAATGCAAATTTTGATAGTTTTGCACGGTGTAGAAAAGGCATTTGTTTTAAAAAAGATGTAAATTCTATTTTTTACTCAAGAATCCAAATAAAATAGTTGCTGACTGCATTGATTAATGCAAAAACTATTAAACTTATATCCACACAATCGTAGATTATTTTAATATTATTTAAATTGTTTAACAGAACATTTATTTTTAGGATAATTCAATTGTGTAATACTTTCCCTTTATAAATTTATGACACAATAGTCGACTTGAAGATAATATTAAATAGAATACAGTCAAACCTCTCTATAACGAATTCCTAAATCCTACCAAAAAATTCGTTATAGAGAAAATGCGTTATATGGAATATAGCGAAACACATACATATTCGTCATAAACATTTATTCTATATGAAATCATACATACATAATATATGTACTAAATAAACAAGTGCATGTGCTAGATGGGACAAAATACATACATTTACGTATCGGTAAAAAATTCAGTAATTTTTGTTTGTACATTTTTACATTTCAAAAAAGTTTTCTGTTCGTAATGAACCTCACACTAATTTAGAGCAATGAAAACCGCTTCAGGAATATCTTCCTGGAACTGCAATCCTCGGCGAATGGTTTCAAATGCCTTATTCATTTCTGTTTTCGTAGGTTTAATTGCAACTGGTTCATTGTTATCTTCATTACAATTACGCTCGTCCTCATTCCCTGGTCTCCTCACACTCTAAAATTTCTTAGTCGTTGAGATATTCAGCTATGGAAATTCCTTCGTCTATATTAAGGTAGTCTTCTAGTATAATTTCTTCCTGGATATTACCCAGCAACTGAAGCCTTTCCCATGACATTTTCATTTCGTGGAGCGATAGGTTGTCATCGTCAGACCAGTCATCAGAATATGCTTTTTGGAAACAGTTTGCGATGGTACACTCTTTTACTTCATCAGTCCAAACCTTTGTTAGTTCTGAAATGCAGTCCCTTATGATTGTCGAGAGTGTAGCTGTATTTTCTTCCAAGTGGTTCAGAATTCTCATTATTATCCGTTTCCGGTAGTGAAATCACAAGTTCTTTATTATGCCCTGGTCTATAGGTTGCAATTTTGATGTGACATTTGGAGGTAGAAAAACAAGCTTGACGCTATTCAATTTGTTAGATACATCTGGGTGTGCAGGGCAGTTATCCACTATCATCACTATTTTTCTGCGTTGTTTGATCATTTTTTTTCCAGATCTAGTAACCATTCTTCAAAGATGTCACTGGTCATCCACGCTTTTTATTGAGGCGGTAATTGACCTCCAATGATTTTGTGCCTTTGAAACACCGGGGGTTCTTGCTGTTGATGAGTAGTAGCTTATGTTTCTCAGTTCCATCCATATTGGCCCTAACCAAAACAGTCACTCTTTGTTTGCTCTGTTTTCCCTCCAAAACACTTATCATTTTTAAACGTGAGGGTTTTATTGGGAGTACATTGGAAAAATAACTCCAACCCATCTGTGTTGAAAATGTCCTTATGTTTGTAGTTTTTACAAATCACTTCTAACACTTCTTTTCTCCAGTCGATGCAGGTCTCTTCACTCACATCCGCACTTTCCCCATTGATTGCCTTCTCGACTATGCCATGTCTTTTTTAAATTTATGTAGCCAACCAGAACTTGCTTGAAATTGGGAATGTCCAAGTTCCGCAGCAAACTTTAAAGCTTTTTCTTGAATAAGTGGACCAGATAATGGCACATTTTTTGCAGGCATTACTTTAAACCACTTAAGCACTGCTTCGTCGATGTCCTCAAAAACACACAATTTTAGCCGCTTGCTGGCCGGGCCAAAGTTTTCTTTGGCACTTAAAATTGAGTCACGATTTTTTAATATCGTTGATAAGCTGCTTGCCGGAATACCAAATTTTTCTTCAAGATAGTTCTCCTTAAACCCCTTATCGACGTCTTCGATAATTTTGATTTTGTCTGTTAGGCTTAAAGCTTTTCATTTTGCCATATTCATGCGTTGTATCACGTGTTGTCACTTCAAGACTTAAGCAGACAAAATAAAAATGGTACCAGAATAGAAAGTCTATTGGGAAATTCCAAACCAGTCCATTAGAAGCTAATCTGTTGCGCCATAGGGTTGAGCCGCTCCCCTGAGTGGGCTGTTATTAGAAAGCGGCTTGGACCATTATGGTTGGGAAAACCCAGCGTAAATCCCTCTGACCGCCCACTGAAAATCTTCGTTATAGAGAATAAGCAATTCGCTGTAGGGAGGTAATTTTACATGTATTTTTGCGTAAATGCAACGGTTCCGTTCAAAATTTCGTTATAGAGAGAAATTCGCTATACAGGAGTTCGTTATAGAGAGGTTCGACTGTACTTACATTTTAAATTACGTATGTAATCACTGGTAATGATTTTTCAAATGTAAATATTTCATATGTTGCTTTTACTTTAACCAGAATCTTTTGTTTTTCAAAAATACTTGCCACTTAAAACTGGTTTATTTTTACTTAATCATGTTTTTTCCTTAGTTAATAATAATTCCGCAAGTCAATTTTATATTGGAAGAGAAATTATCAAATATTTGCAGGTGGGGTATGATATGACCAAAACAGCTGCAGAACGATTATTCCGTAAATCTAATCGTAATCCCTCAGATGTTCAAGTGGTAGAATTACATGACTGTTTTTCGGCCAATGAGTTAATCACGTATGAGGCTTTAGGATTGTGTGCACCAGGAAAGGCCGGTGAACTAGTGGACCGTGGAGACAACACCTACGGGGGCAAATATGTAATTAATCCCAGCGGTGGTTTAATATCAAAGGGTCATCCATTAGGTGCCACAGGCTTGGCACAATGTGCAGAACTGTGCTGGCAATTGCGCGGAGAGGCTGGCAAACGTCAGGTGGCAGGAGCTACTTTAGCATTACAACAAAATATTGGTCTAGGAGGTGCAGTTGTTGTAGCTCTTTATACTTTAGGTTTTCCTGCCTATCAGAAACGCACAATTGGTCTTCGCAGAACGGCTGCAGCAACCAGTGAAGTTGGATTTAGAGTAACCCCATATTTAAGAATTTTGGAGCAATTAATGCAGTTGGATGAAGATAATTTGATTGAAAAGTATCGTGCCATTTATGGGTTCAAAGTAAAAAAATCGACCGGTGAAGAAGGATTCTGGCTTATTAATTGTAAAGTTGGAAAAGGATGTGTTGAATTTAATAACACGACAAGTAAGAGCAATCGATTTGTATATGCGAAAACATGCCTTAAATATTTTACTATTTACAGCAAAACCTGATGTAACGTTTATAGTAAATGATGAGGATGTAGTGCAGTTACTTACAGGACAACTCAATCCTCAAAAGGCTTTCTTCCAAGGCAAGATAAAAATCCAGGGAAATATGGGATTAGCTTTGAAGTTGACTGAACTACAGCGAACAGCAATTAAAAAGATCGATACAATTCGGGCAAAACTGTAAATGGTTCTTTATGAAATGTTTTTAATGATATCTTTTTTTATAACATGTTTATGATGTTGATATATTTTTCATGACATAGGTAATGGGAATCAGATTTTTATATATATATATAAGGCAATGGAAATTTAGTGCTCAATTTAATGGAGTTTTTTTCTAATTATTAGAAAACATTTTGAAGAAGTGTTTCTCTTTATCTTTATAATGTTTTGTTATAAAGGTTATTGTCTCTGAAATAACCTCATTAGTTTTGGTATTGAATTTTCCCAGCCATGGAAAAAGATGTAATTGTGGTTATATTTTTATATTAATATATTTTAGTGATTGTTGTATATTGTTTTTTATGTTGGGAGAGGTACTGTATATGTTCTAGGAAACTGTAGAAATGAATGGGAAAGTGTATGCTGTTTAAAATATAAATATTTTTTTTAAAGTTAGTTTAATTAAAAGTCAATAATTGACCTTTTCTCATTGATTAACATTTTTATAGCATTGTTAGCAAGTAACAGAGCAAATCGAAAAGTAAACAAATAGAATACTGTAGTTCATACTCTATTTATAATTGCCAATTGACTGATTACTTTATAAAAATGAAATGAAAAAGAATGGTTTAAATTGTAAATAATGGCTTTATATGGTGTGTGGTTCATGTGCATGCGGATATTGAATATATAGGATGTTGAAAATAAAGTGTAAAATATTTTAAGGACATATAGTATGACTCGATATAAGTCGGAAAGTCTTAATAAACATGGGTCCAGAAACGAACAGTTTTTGAGATATTTGCAGTTTTGCATGGTTTTTTTTAGACTAGATTTTTTACTTATTTTTAGCCATACCATACGCTCTTAAAAAATTTGACACTTTTCAACACCTTGTATATTAAGATGAACTTTTACTTAAAATTGTTTTGCAGTATCGTAAAATCCTTAAAGTATGATCTTCTGTAATGAATAGTACTTAGAAAATTGGGTTTGAAGAAGATTGTTCTAGCAATAAAGAAAAAAAGGAAAAGTGTTCTTGTTGAAAATATTCCTGATAAACCAGGCCTAATATTCCCAGGACCTAATACACTTCGATATTGAAACTAAATTATTATAAAACTTAGATCAAGAAACTCTACACGTTTGTATTACCAATTGCAAAAGATCCATAATGTCTTATTAAGGTTTATTTTGCAAAAACATTTAATTAAACACGGATGGGTTATAGTTATTTGATCGACTGTCAAGGTTTTGAGAATATGACTACAAAAATATGTTTCATGCCTAGGACAAAACATTTGCTGGGTTTTCTTTTATTACAATTTTTCAAGGTATATTTTTAAAATTTTTTTGTAAATGGTGTTTATCTTGAATATCAAATTAACGATTATTTTTTAGTACGCTATCTATTAATAATTATTTTATTTTCTAGTTAAGATCTAAACCAAAGCTGTTAAGACAATTGTTACAAACTTCGTTTGTAAATTTTACGAAAGATGGCACTGTAAATAAATTTCCATTTTACTATATCGAATTTCTGAAAACAAATAACAGAAATTTCATAAATCTAAAAACTGTTAGTATCTGTTCTTAATTGGTAAGCTTTTAGTTGAATATATTGTGGAAGTATGAAAAGTACAGTTTCTTAAAACAAAATATATTCCATTTTGGGCATTATTAGCAATTTTGCAAATTTATTTTCCCAAAAAGTATAAATCTATTAATACTAATAGAAGGTAAACATACATATTTTATGATATTCAAACAGAGGAATTAAATTTAACTAACTCTTTGGGGTTAAAGTCAGAGCCGGATTTAAAACGACTGAGGCTCTAAGCTACACTTTTTTGAGGTCCCTTTAGCACTAAAGCGTTATTGGAGTTTTTAGCTTCAATTGGAATTCCAGGAAAAAAGTTTTATTAAAGAGATAAATTTTTTTCTTTGGGGTTGGGTTTCATCCTAAAAACAGCGGCCTATAAGTTCTATTGTGCTATCCGTATTTGCTCCAGACTTTAGATTGGGAGTCCTGGTTCCGTGAAGAATCCTAAGATTGTCTTGATCATGTCCGGTTCCAGTTTTGGTTTCTCGAAGTGTCGTTGTCTGCGGTCCGTCAGGCCTTCGCAGTAGTATAGCTAGTGCAGAGGTGTCTCTTCTTCCTCTTTACAGACTCTACATGTTGAGTTGTCCGTTTGCTTTATCAAGGATAGATGTTTTTTTCAGATGACTCTCCGGTAAGGATGCCTATCAGCTGTATTATTTTCTCCCTTCCTAAGTTTAGGAGTTCTTCTGTCGCTTTCCTGGATGGATCTCTGATCAGAGTCTTTGAGCGCCTCAATCCAGGGTGCTCGTCCCAGTAGTCGTGATGAGTTTTTCTTAGCCATTTTCTGGTTTGCTCCCTAGCGGTAATATACGCTATTCCGCAGGTTGGTTCTGGGCCCAGGGACTGTGTTTCGCTTCCAGCTTTCGCAAGTTTGTCTGTTCGTTCATTGCCATATTTTCCTTGGTGTCCCAGTACAAACATAGTTTGTTATATTGTCCCAGTTCAACCAAGTTCCTCTAACACTTTAGGACTAGCTTAGATTTAAATACATTTGCTGACAGCGCTTTGAGCGCCGCCTGGCTGTCCGACATGGTATAAATTCTCATAGTAGTAGTATAGGAGGCGCTTTGTATCATGATTTGAGCGTAGATGAGGAGTGGTAAAATTTTTGCCTGGAACACGGTGGCATAGCTTCCCAAGTTTATGCTTTCATCATTGCCCATTCCAGCTTTAAATACACCAATCCCTGTTCTATTGACGTTTACTCGCGGTTCATTTTTGATCTAGTCGTCCCACTGTGGTATGACCACTTTAAACGGTTTTCTGAAGTCAAAGACAGGTGTTATTTTGTCCGGCTGCATCTGTAAGACGTGGTCTTCTTGCAGGTGTTTGAAGATCTCGGTATGGTTTTGCGGAGAACCCGTGTACCTCCCGTATCCATTCGTTTTCAGGGGATATGCCCCCAGTTTTGCCCTGTCTTCATTCTTAGACGGAGTGGTGGTAAGTCTAGACTTCTAATGCGGCAGTTGGAGTTTTGTGATGCCCAGGCAGGCCAGCCGCATCTTACGTAGTCTCTTTTCATTCCTTCTAACTTCAGTTTTGTGCCACCAAACTAGTGATGCGTGGGTGATTGTAGAAACAATCACTCTCGTGTACAGGCAGTATACCATTTTGGGTCCCAGTCCCCACTGATGCTGTCTATAGGTTAGTTTGGTGTCGAGAACGTATACCAAATAGTTCACGTTTTCTGATATCTGTATGTTTTTTCCGAATATTTTGGGAGTTCTGAAGGTGTTCAGGTCCCTTCTTCGTGTAAATGTTATTTTTTGCGGGTTAACCGCTAGGCTCTCTTTTTTGCACCATTTCTCAACGGATTTCAGTGCTACCTTCGTCTCTCGGACGCTGTACCCTGAAATTTCCCGTTGATGAGAACGGTTATATCATCAGCATATCCCTGTGCAAAGATATATTTTTCTTCCAGTTCCCGCAAGAGGCCGTCAGCCACGAGGCACTACAATATGTGTGCTAAGACGCCCCCTTGTGGACAGCCTCTAGCCAGTGACACTTCTACGGTTATTTCGTTCAGAGTAGTCCTTATGGTTCTCATTTTCAGCATAGTTCGTAGAGATACATAGCTTCGTATCAAATGAAACAAATACCAGGTATGTAAATATGAAACAGGAATTTTTGTATAGAAAATACACGTTTATTGTGTGAAAATGAAACAAAATATTTTATTCAAAGTATTGCCCATCGCTAGCTACACATTTTTCCCATCTCTGACAATTTGTGGATGCCACGCCAAAAAAAGTGTTGCTCTTTTGAGGCAAACCAATCATCGAGTGATTTTCGTACATTTTCATAAGAAGTGAAGCGCTGCTCAGCAAGTGCGTGACCCATCGAATAAGTAGTAATCGGACGGAGCCAAATCTGGTGAGTAAGCCGCATGCGAAAGTATTTCCCAACTAAACGCCTCAATTGTTTCCTTGGTTTCTGGTTTTGCTGTGTGGGATGGTGCATGAAGCAAAATCACTTTGTGTTGCCTTTTTTGATATTCTGGTCGTTTTTCACGCAAAGCTTGATTTAAACCGTTCATTTGTTGTAGGTAGCGTTCAGTATTAATGGTTTCGCCAGGTTTTAGCAGCTCATAATAGATCACACCCTTGTGATCCCACCAAACACAGAGCATTGTCTTCCGTCCATTGCGATTTGCCCTTGCAGTCGATGTCGATGGTTCGCCTGGAGTTAACCATTATCTTTTACGCTTAGGATTCTCGAAATATATCCGCTTTTAATCGGCAGTCACAATTCGATGGAGAAATGACTATCTTTTGTACCTGGCGAGCAGCATTTCGCAAGTGGTTTTTCGGTTTTCCTGCTGTCTTTCATTCAGTTCATGTGGAACCCATTTTCCCATCTTCTGGATCTTTCCCATGGCTTTCAAACGTATGGAGATGGCTTCTCGTGTCATATTTAATTGATCCGCGAGTTGTTGTTGCGTTTGAGCGTCATTCTCATCCAACAGTGCTTGCAATTCGCTGTCTTCAAACCTTTTTTGTGGTCTCCCACGTTCTTCGCTTCTCACGTCAAAATCGCCACTTTTGAATTTTTTAAACCACTCAAGGCACTGTGATTTACCAAGAGCATATTCACCGTAAGCTTCTACAAGCATTCGATGCGATTCTGCAGCAGTTTTCTTCAAATGGTAACAGAAAATCAATGCTGTCCGCAAATCGTAGTTTCCAGGCACAAAATTCGACAGGTTATCCAGATCAACTATGCATGATAAGCGATGTTGCAATACATATGTAGAGTAAAAATAGAAAGAAGGGGAAAGACTTACCGGTACCTACTTGAATAACAAAACAGGATACCGAAATAAGTTGATAAGTTGATAGAGGTCGATTTGCTTACATTTGACAACAGCGCGACAGCACGGCCCTCTGTGGCGCGACCGTGGCTCTAGGTCAATAGTAATGAAAAATAGCAATAAATAATAAACTATGTAAGTCACCCCTCCCTTTCCCGGAAAATTTCTGGTTCTGTCCTTGAGTGGAAATTATTATTAATAATAGCGGATGCAGTTATAGATGTTAATTCTAGATATGGAATGTAATTTGGTTTAGAGTGGATGTGGATGCTAGAATAAAATTTACATTTCTAAAATGGATAAGTGTGTGGTCGTTTTGTTATTCACTTGTATTGCATTTCAGTTAAAGTTTTCAAGTGGAAGCGATCTATTTGTTAGTAATGTATACTTTTTAAAAATGTTTATTGTTTGAAGTTTTTTTAGCGCACAAAAGCAGCAAAAGTCGATCTTTTAAGAGGGTATTGTCATGGCCACGAAAATGCACCAATTCAATTGGAGAATATCCGCATAAGCAGGGTCCACGCAATCAGTTATATTTTGGGAAAACTCGTAGTAAAACAAGATAATTTTACTCAGTTCCATGTGAGTTATTAGTGCGAAAATTTATAAATGCTTTAAATTGAATTCATTAGTTTCATAATAATATTGTTATTATGAAGGTGCTTCTAAAAAGCAAACGTTGCGCTTCAAAGGAGGCCTTGGATTCATGTGAACCTATGCCAGACGTTACCATCAGCAAGATATGCCTTATTTTGTTGAACAAGAATCAAGTTTGGAGTCCCTTTATTAACAGCATACACCCCCCGATAGAATGCCCTGCAAAAAACGTAAGAATGTATAAGAAATAACCAGTAGGAAAAACTATATTAATTTTTTTAGGGGATGTATAGCATTCGCAATGGAACTTTTGATGTAGGGCCTCTAGTTAATTTTCCAGGAGCCGAAAAGTGGTATTGGAAGGCACAAGTTGAAGTTTATCAGCAAGGTACTGACATTTTGGCAATGTGTTTAAACGTGGATGGTCAAATTGTTTACGTGTAAATTGTATGTATTGGGAATGAACTTATACGAAAATAAATTACTGCAAACGTATAATAGGAGTTATTTTAATTATAGTAAGTATGCAAAATAAAGTAGGTAAAGCTAAATACGATAAAATTAAAAGAAATTTCTGTATAGTGAAACACTTTCCAGTTCGTTACAGTTAAGATAAGTTTAGATAATAACATATGTTTATGTAACTATTTCAGAGCAAATATTTGTATAACTTGATATAGAATATGTCATTCCAAACTTCACTTTCATCAACGGCTTCATTAATTCAGAAATATGCAAACTAATGAACGTTTACGATACTAATTTAACAGTAACAATTTCTCCTAAATGAAATTATTATGAAATTTAGAATATTGTGCATTACATTTTATTTCACAACAATTTCTTTGTTTCTTTTTGTGTACGAACTGAAAGTTAGGTTTGATTTTATTCACTTTGATTAATAAATTAGATATTTAGGTTTAGGCGAGTATGACACGGCACAGAATTTTGTATAAAGTGTGTTTACAACATTCTGTATCGTCCCGTACATACAAATTTTGTACTATATTTCGTAAAATTCTGTAGATTCCTGCTCTAAAATCTACAAAATCGGCGTCGTATCGATGCGCAAACGAATAATTTTTAGTGTTCAATCAATGACTACAAAGGGCAGAGACGTCGCGCCGACACTAACTGCACTTTGGCTTATCTCACTCGTATTCTTTATTGGTACAGCTTATTTGTTTTGGTTACGAAGTTATGCATCAACCTACTATTATAAAACCTTGATAGAATTCTACATTATCGACAGCCACATAATTATTTTGACAGTTTTCTCATAGATGTCAACGTAATTTGCACCTATTTGTGCATGCTCACACACAGAACAAAATTCTGGACCGTGTCATACATGTTTTACAGAATTTTGTACAAAATTCTGAGCGGGATAAGAGAAAGTGCGGTTAGTGCCAACGCGACGTCGTAACTATAGTTGGTAAAACATTTACATATATAAGTTGGCATCTATAGTAACAACACTGAGACCACTGATATTAACTAAAGTAATTTCCGCTGAGGTAAGAATCTGAAAACAAGTCAAGAGTGGATATCGAATAGAAAATATAATCAATATTTTAAATTTGGCTTATCAGTATCGCAATTACTTTAATTTTCTCTTTATATTAATTTGAAAGTATACTTTTATAGTTTAAATTTCATTAAAATCAAGAACCTCGGTGGAGCAGTGCAAATACGCGCTGTCACTCGAGGTCACAGTGAAATGGGGCCGATCGGCCGCGTGTTCGAACACCGGCTGAGGCGACCGTATTTCACTTAGTTAAGTTTAGGGTGCATGTTGCAGGAATGGTTAGTATGTAAGGCATGCCCGCACAGATCTGTAATTAAGAAATACCTCAACCCTAAAAAAGCCCCAAGTTTTGACCTGATAACAGGCAAAATACTGAAGAAATTACCACATGGCCTAAAAAAGGTAAACATAATTTTCAATGCCATACTAAGGGTGGGACCTTTTCCATCCCAGTGAGGGGTCGCCCCGATAATAGTTATTCAGAAACCAGATAAAGACCTAACTCAAACAGGATGTTACTGGCTAATCATTCTGTTGTCCACAACCTCAAAAGTGTTTGAAAAGCTCTTCTTAGACAAAATCCGATCATTGAAGAGAGGAGTATCATACCAAATTATCAATTTGGGTTCCAAGAAACATGCAATTGTAGAACCACTTGTAGAACAAGTCCACCAAATAGTTACAAGAATGAAAGATGATCTGGAAAACAAGAGATACTATTCGGCCGTCTTCCTTGATATCTCAACAAGCCTTTGATAAGGTTTGGCACCATGACCTAATCTGTAAAATCAAATGCAACTTACTTCATCCTTTTTATAAAGTAGTAAGGTATTATCTAGTACTGAGACGCTCACAGACCCCTGATGTCAATTCAATCAGACGTACTACTAGACAACGTGCTTCGGTCCATTCTATACGTATTATATACAACATGTTTTCCAACGTTGCTTTACACGGAAATTGCAACTTTTGCCGACGACACCGCTGTCAGGGTCTTTCACCAAAATTAAAATGTAGGCTCCCGCATCCTGCAAAATCATTTAAATAGAATTGAAAAATGGCGCATAAACGCGAATAGCACCAAATAAACACACATCACCTTCACCTTAAGAAGAGACACGTGCCCGGAAGTATTACTAAGTAACACACCTTTGTCTCAAAAAGAAGACATCAAATATTTAGGGCTCCACCTAAACAGGAGACTACCATGGACTACCTATTTAGAATAAACGTCTTCAACCAGTTTACACTTATAGGAACATGTACTGGATTATGAATCGCAATTCACACCTATCATTGGGAAACAAACTCTTACTCTACAAAGTTATTCTGAAACCGATCTGGTCTTATAATATCCAGCTATGGGGTGCTACCTGTTACTCCAACATCATGAAGATTCAGTGTTTTCAGTCAATGTCTGTAATGGTATGTTCCGAATTACATTATCCAGAGGCACCTGAAAAATCTGACTGTTAAAGAAGTAACTTCCTCGATGAGTATGGAAGACCAGCACCGCCTCAGCAATCACCCCAATGCCCTAGCTAGGGACATCCTTGCAGCTTCTCGAGTAAAAAGGCTCAAGAGGTTGGGTCTGCTAGACCCACCTCAACGTAATTGTTTAATTAACAGCTAGTCACAAATAACTATGTGTTAGGTATCTTTTTCCATTTCCACTCACAACCACTAGTAGTTACAATTGACTTGAAAGTGCTGATTCAGATTCAAATAAGTTTATTCATTAACTTAAGATATTACATTTTATTTTGTTATGCTAGGTAAATGATTGACCTAGAAACGGAGTCTTCTTCTTCTGGGTTGATGACGTCTTGGTGGATTTCTGTTGGATGGTCGGCTGGCAGGTGCTGAGTTTTAGTTCTTGGTTACTGGTATGGTGGGTTCCTTTCAGTTGCTTCTGGTTCTGGTGTTGCGGGGTATCTGAAATTGGAAGTTTGAGTTAGTGAAGTGTGTGCTCACCTCAATGTTAGTGGAGTTTCTCTACCAGGGTAATGAAATTGTGTGGGAGATCGGGGTATAGGGATGGAAGGAGGGCAGTTGGGGGATGTTTGAGTTTTCTCCGGGTTTTCTGAGGTTGTAGTTGACTAGGACAAAATTGCGATTTAGGTGTTTATGAGAAGCTTGGTGGGTTTCTGTGGCGATGGAAATGCCGTGGAGGAGAGTTCTAGAATTGCATTTCTGTTAGAGTTTTAGAAGACGGTCGCTGATTGAAGTGGTTTCAGTGTCAATGTGGACTTGGTTACTGGGATGTTCTCGGTGTAGGCGGAAAATGCGGTGGAGAATTTGCCTTTCGCCTTCTGCGATTTGATGTAGAAGATGGAGTTTGATACTGGCTTATAGAGGGCATCCGTAGTCGATGATGGGGAGTATGAAAGTGTTGTACGTGTGTTTAGAGGGTTTGGGAGTGGCAACCTTGGAAACGCCTTGGATTATTCGGATGAGGTTGGAACGGTTGCGCATATTTTTCAGGGATCTCGGATATAGAGGTTCAGGGCACATGGGATGCAGAAACTGATGTTTTTTGGGTGGTCCAGATGGCGGTGTCATGCGTGAAAAATCTTGTTTTGGTTCGGGTCTGATTTGTGAAATAAACAGAGTATAATAGGGGGGCAAGTACGGATCCCTGAGAAACGCCTGAAAGAAGGCTGATGGGGTGGGAATATACGTTGTGTATTATGATTTTGAAAGTGCTGTTTACACGCCGACATTTAACGGTGATCAAGTTCTTGCATGCAGAAAAATAAAGATACGCTCAACTTTTCTTGCTTACGAATTTTGTTAGCCCAAGTTATTGTACAACTTACGTGCAGATGCGCTTACACCTTGTAAGTACTTCTGCAAGTCCCTGTACCAGTAGAACTTGCATAATGTAAACGCGGCTTTAACCATGCTTTTACGTGTAACATTATTATTTGCACGTCTCTCTATCTATAACCTAATATTATTCCAAGTTCAGTCGTATTTTACAGAAATTTCCAATAAATGGTCATTTTTAAATGTGTTATATGTTTGTTATGTATCAGCCTCTGGTACTTGTAAGTTTTCTCTGAAACAATCTTAGGCAACCCGATATTTTTAAACAACAATAAAGAGCGAAAAATAGTTTTTCTCCAATCGGACTAAAAATGCTATAGTTCCGGCGTGTCATCGCTGCTGAAAGTGTATGATTGTGTATACATGTTATAGTGGTTGCTAGGTACGAAAAAGCCGGAAAAGTGAAAGGTTTTGGCCGGAAAGTTAATATTTTCATCTGGTCTGCTGTCAACGTTGAGGTTAGCGAACGTATGGCACATGCACCATTTTCAATATACCACATTTTCCTTTTTCTTCATATAAGTACATGTCTTTTGTATAATATTTATTCTTAAATTGCCTTAATAACAACCCCAATATACATACGTCCATAATTTAATTTCTAATCGTAGGTTAATTCAGATATGTTTACTGGGTATCCATACAAAGCCCTCTATTTGATATTTTCTGAACTAAGTAGTAAGAATTATCTGACGTTTATAAATAAAAAACAATAAAATATTAATTAATTTCGATCAGAGATAAAATAATACTGTGTATGACTCGTAGGAAAAGTGTAATTTCCGGACTCAGGTACTTTTACCATCGTCCGGAAATTTATCAGTTTTTCTACTACATAGGTACACAATATTCTATTGTAGGAGGGTTCAAAAGCAATTTTAGATTTTTATTTTTTTAAATGTATGAGGTTATAATACAAAACGGTTGCAATTTGTTTAGTTGCTTATGATTTCAATGCTTCAGCGCCATTAAATAATTTAATACTTAGGTCTATAAAATTAACGGTTCTTGAGTAATGGAACCTCTATAGTACTTTCATAAATTTCTGAAAAAAGACTCAGAAACGAGTTTCTTTTATAGGTAACCCATTCATTATTTTGTGGCAGTTTTACGCCTCTACCAAGTTACAAAATTTAATCAAAATCTCGAGAATTTTGGAAAGTTTAACAAAAAATCATTCGATTTATGTGGAGGTTTTCTGTAACTTCAATTCAAAATTACAGATTAATTTTGGTAAAAAAGTGATACTAAAAATATGCCTAACTTCCGCTTTCAGTTCAGCAAAACCTGGATAAATTTTTGATTAACCTCTACATTTAAAATTACATGAATTGTACAAGGTCGTTGAAGAATATTTACGACACATATACACGGTCACAAACCGCGCGCGCGCACGTGTGTTCTGTATAATTCAATTTTTTGGGTCCCGAAGAGGAAAATTTAACAGCAGTATTTTTTCATTAAATCAATCAATAAAATTCCCTTATATCTACGGTATGAGAAAGTGTAAAATTTAGTTCTGAAATTATGCCGTACTATTAAAGTACTTGTTACAGATGATTCTGGCGTCGCTATTTTGTTGTTATTCCGTTCATGCGATAGATACGGCAAACATAATATTTTCTGAAACAACACACTTTAAGCTTTTCAACGGCAAAATAATATACAGGGTGTTGTATTTAAGAAATTCAATTAAAATAGAATTGAAAATAGAGATGTTTGAACAAATATTTTGGACACCCTGTATAATTAAATCAAAAAGTGAAGATAGTTTAGGATAAACTAGGTCAACATTAGATTACATGTAAATTTGTCAGGGCAACTAACAAACAGTGGCGGAGATATAACAGTTTAAAGATAGTATGTTTTTGAACAAATATTGCTTTTAAATTCATAACTTGGCAACGCTGCATTCGACCCACACACAAATTTCAAGTTGAATACAGAACCCACAGAGGCTTTATTTCCCACATAAAAATGTAGGGTATTCCATTTAAGAAAAATATAATTTTTGGTATTGCTCTTTTTTGATACACCCTGTATACTTGAAAATAATTTTGAGTTGTACCAGAGATGAAACGTTAAAAGTTTTATTAAGAAAATTTTCTCATAAGTTCAACGGTTTAGTAATTATTGACCGACGCGCGCTTCTTGGACAACGCTGTATATATATAGATATGTATCTGCAGGTACTATGGATTATTCAGATGCATTTTGCATGTCCTTAACAGTGGCAAAATGCTATCCAAAAAGAAACCGTTCAAATTATTGGATGAAAAATGGCATGAAATAATTTTTCATCATAAACAAGGCGCTTCCAGTCGTGGATTAGCTATGAAAGTGCAGTGCAATCGATCCACACTTTTCTTAGTGATCAAAAAATACGGGAAAATTGAATATAAAACCCGCAGAGGTCGTCAGTGAGAGACGACAGTTTATTGCGGAGGACGAGCCTGGCAGATAGAAGTTTTAATTCGACCGATTTAATCAAAATAGGGTCCGAAGTTACTTGTGTAAATGTATGCACTTCTGCTGTAAGATGTTGACTTCTTAAATCGGGACTTAGGGGTTGCAAAGCCCGGAAGAAACCCCCCCTATCAGAAAAACAAAGCCTCCACCGTTTGAGATGGGCAAAGGATCATCGCCATTGGGCCCCAGAACAATGGCAGAAAGTATTATTTAGTGATGAATTGACCTTTAACAATAACAATAGTACTGGGAACACATATGTTAGAAGATTTCCTGGAGAAGAATTTTTACACCAGTGTATTCTGCCAACAATTAAACATCCAACCTCTGGCATGATATGGGGCTGCATCTCTGCTGAAGGTGTTGGTAAACTGCATGTTGTATCTGGCATGATGTATGCAACCAGATACATTGCATTTACAACATGTTGCCTAGTGGAAAAGAGTTATTTCCTGACAAAACCCTTATCTTTCAAGATGATGCTCATTGCCACAGAGAAAAGGTTGTTCAATCTTGGATGTCTACAAGAAAGTTAAAAGAGTAGACTGACCAGTATAGTCCCCGGACCTAAATCGTACAGAAAATTGATGGCGGAGGATTTCTAACATTATTTCAAGAAGAAAGTCCACAAAAAAGTGGAATTAATCGAATCCTTAGTTGATGCCTGGTAGCGCTGCATTGCGAAGGAAGTATTACAAAAACGGGTGAATTATATGCCAACAAGGTGTGAATTACAGTAGAGTCTCGCTAATCCGGACTTGATTGGACCGGACCCCTTCCGGATCACCGCAACTCTGGATTAAACGGAATCAGCTTTAAAATGTCCGTAAAACAAGTTTTAGATGGGCAAAACTATTAAAATCGATGTTTTTATATAAAATGACTTTTCCAGTTTCAATACTACAACGTAGGCTTACTTTTTTAATCTACGAATTGACTTAGGATAAAAACAAACATTTTAATGATTGAAATTCAAAGTTTATTACTTGTACGGCATTAGAGAAAACTACAGTACATGACTGCTAATTAAAAACTGTAAAGACGAAATATGTAAAGTTTAAATTCTATACAGGACTGTATGATTTTTTGTGAAGAAGCCAATAATGTTCTTTTGCTTTAATGAAGAATGACGTCGTTTCGCCGTGTGATTTCGTAGGCGCCTCAAAGTCAGTAGCTCAGCAGACGATTGATGTGTCGCTTTTTTTTGAGGTCCGTCCGGATTAACCGGATGTTCGGATTAGCGAGACTCTACTGTAGTTATTAAAGAGAATGGTCTATTAACTACTAAAATAGTTTAAAACTAATTAGTGTATATTGTAATAAACGTTTAGGTGTAGACTACATTATATATATTGTGGTGAATTTTGACTCGTTAGCTCGGTTTATGTCATTTTTATAAGGATACTCGTTCATTATTATGATGTCTGGGAATTCGATTTCTTTCTGATCAGTAATAAAGGGCAGACTAAGACGCAGAGAACTTCTTGCTTGGTTGGAAATATTGCCAAATTCGTATTTTGATATAAACCTATGACAAAAAGAATTTTTGTTAAATATTCTTATTTATAAGCTTATATATGTAAAGACATGTAGTAAGTTACAATAACATGCCTCGAGCTTAGATATAAGCTTAGCACTGATATTTATTAAACCACGAAGGAATTTGCTGTATTATCGGAACAATTTGTGGAAATGTGTTTTAGACAATCGTGAAGTGCAGAGTGTGTTTTAGAGGTTGATTTCTATAGTGAGTTTATAAAGTCAGAACTTGTTTGGACAGTGACGCCGATGAATTATGAACATTTTTATATTTATTATTTGTCTGCCAAAATATGAATTTCAATTTTGTAATTTGATCCAAGGATCCTTTGGTTATATTTGTGTAATTATGGCATCATTGTTAAGGAGATTTTGTCTGTTGTTAAAAAGGTTGTTGAAAAAACAATGAACAAGAGAGCAATTTTGTAATTACGTGTGAGTGCACGCTTTATTTTTGCTCCTGAAACTAAAATCAATTAACTTTATTTATTATAATAAAAACACGTTTGTTCAAGTTATAAAACGAGTTTCTTAAAAAAATAAGTGAGCTAGTTTAACTTACAAAGTTAAGTATTGTGAAAGTGAATGCTGTTCGAAATTTGAAGAATTAATAGCTGCACACCGGAGCTTGGGACGCCGCGTGGAAGACTACTTAAAGATCATCGACGATCCTTAGAAAATATTCACATTTGGATGAAGAGATTGCTCAATAAGGTAAATCAAATATTACGTACCTATGCAGGAAGCACGAGAGTACCAGAGAACAGAGGAAACACCAGAGAATAATATTTAAAACTATCCGAGTTTTATTTAGAGTTTGTTTTAACAGGCATTTATAGGTCGAAGTGTTGAACCAACTCGAGTTACATGCGTATTTGGTAGTTCATTTAAATGTCTATTTTCTCTTAGAAATCCAAAACGTTATATATAGAACCGACTTCTGGGAATTGAGTAATCAAGCTCGAGAACTATACCGTGGTATATTTTGTTTAATATTTGTCACCTGGCGCCCATTTATTCTTAATTTATTAAAAGTTATCATTCTATTTAAAAATATGATTGCAGAATTGCAAGAAAATTTAATTTATCCATTTTTTCCTCCTTAATTAAAATTATATATAACAAAAAAAATATATATGTATATATACAGTGTGTCTCACTGTAGACTGCACCACCCCAGTATTTTGTTTATGTATTATCGATTCAAAAAATTTCTTTTTTCTGATTATACCTCTCACTAAACTGTAATTTTAGGGTATGTTACTTTCCCTTCACGGTGAAATGCTAGCCTACTACGATTTAAAATAAACAGCAAAGTTGAAGAAGTCGTATTAGGGATTTTTTTACAACAAAATTGTGTTAATAAAAGTTGTTCAGAATCGTTCAAATAAGCTAAACCCAAAATTTCATTACAAACAAAAAACATTGAAAAATTTTTTTTTCAATATTTTTTGATTGTAATGAAATTTTGGATTTAGCCTATTTGGGAGATTCTGAACAACTTTTATTAACAAAATTTTGTTGTAAAAAAATCCCTAATACGACTTCTTCAATTTTGCTGTTTATTTTAAATCGTAGTAGGCTAGCATTTCACCGTGAAGGGAAAGTAACATACCCTTGAATTACAGTTTAGTGAGAGGTATAATCAGAAAAAAGAAATTTCTTGAATCGATAATATATAAACAAAATACTGGGGTGGTGCAGTCTACAGTGAGACACACTGTATATATGCTGTAATTGGCTTCCAGGCATTCTTCCGTGTAGCAACTTCTTGGTCCTGGGACGGACCGGGGTGGTTGTCTTGACGACGTTTCGGCAAAATAATATTTGTCATCTTCAGGTTTTGTCGGATAACTTTCTACTGGTGCTTTTTGTAATACGATGCTCCTTGTAATACGACTGTCGTATTACAAGAAGCACCAGTAAAGAATTTCTGGAAGCCAATCACAGCATACAACACCCGCAGAAATCTCAAAACCTATATATATATATATATATATATATATATATATATATATATATATATACCGTGTGCTGACTTTGACTGGGGTAAATACA
>JABXWE010020195.1:0-14024 GCA_014611495.1 Limonius californicus | reverse complement strand
ATCAAAAATGTAGAAATTTTGCTGAAGGCATAAATATTTAAACAAATACAGTATTGTTGTTAACGAAAACATGACACAAAGCAACTACATCACCAATAGCAACATAACACATCAACAAATACTAGTTCTAAACATTAAAAATCCAAATTTCTAGCAAATTCATAAGTCATCGATGACATTTCAAGTATTTTATAAATAAATAATCAAATAAATACAACTTTAAAGCTAGAGGAAAAACGTCGTAAGGCTGCCTCTTATGCCAATACACATTTATACAACATAAAACAAAGCAAATAAGCACATACATGTGTTAAAAGTAACAATCTTAACCTAATCTGTCAAATCGTAACAATAAATCCTAACGTTCTTTGAAATTACAGCTCAAATTCGAAAGAAAATCATTGCAAGGCTGCAACATAACATCTATAAAGGAAAACCAAGGCAAAAATCCCGGAGGATACACGAAAAAACCTGCAATTCCACTTTATTACATCCCGAAGGATCATCCGAAAGAAAACGAATAGCCTCGTTCCAAGTTTGTGTGTGTGTGTGACCCATTATCATAAGGAAAAGCTACATATGGCTTCTATGCATGATAATTAAAAAGAATTTAGTTATTTTGAAGGGTGTAACATAGCAATATATATATATATATTAACCGCTACGGCTGTTGCCGCCTCGCCGCCCCCAGTTTCCATCCGTTTCTATCATAAAACGTTTCATCCTCTAGGTTTCTCTTACCCATGGCTTCGTATACATCATCTCTCCAACTCCTTCTGGAATGTCCTCTCTTTCTCCTTTCCGCCGGAAGCCATTCTAGTATCTTTCGGGGCCACCTATTTTCGCCCATCTTCTTTGTATGCCAAACCTATGTTAACTGTTTCTTTTGCTACTTCCTCTACGATGTTTGTTTCCATCCCCACGTTTCTCCTAATGGTTTCGTTTATTACTCATTCAATACCTGATATTCTGCAGCTCCTCCTTAGACAGTCCATCTGGTTAGATAGCAATTTACTTCTATTCTTCCTGCTCAGGTCGCATACTTCTGCGCCGTAGAAGGTTACACTTTGCATAATGCTTTTGTAGCGTCTTTTCTTGGTTTCTTTCCTAATACTCTTCTCCCACCATACCGAATTTAGAGACCTTATCACATTCCCGCTTTTATTAATTCGTTGAGTAATTTCTTCGTCGCTATTTCCATTTTTATAAAAAATTACTCCTATGTATTTACATCTCGCTACCCCTTGTATATATTCGTTTTCTAGTGGTAAATAGTTTAGTTCATTGGTACCAACCGATAGGTATTCAGATTATTTCAAATTTACTGTTAGTCCTGCGCTATCGTATTCTTCCTTTAATTTCTTCGCCATATAGCTTAAGTCATCCTGGTCTCCTGTAATCACCACTTGATCGTCGGCGAAGTAGAAACTGAAAAGCATGTCATCTCCCACTCGCAGAACCATATTCTAGTATTTTCGTGCCCACCCTACGAGACCTCTGTCTAAATAAATTTTAAAAAGTGTGGGGATAGACAGCATCCTTGCCGAAAACCTTCTGTTGTGTTGAAAGTCTCGGTAAAAGCTTTCCCGTTCTTTATTCGTGTTAAATTATTTTCATGTAGCAGCCTGGCGGCTTGTATAAGCGAAGATTCTATGTCAAGATCCTTCATCTATCTCCACAATCTAGATGTTGGTACACTCCCGTATGCTGTTTCAAAGTCTATTAGAGCTATGTGTGTTTCTCTGTTTCTTTGTACTCTTTTTGCCAGTACTAACTTCAACGAGGATAAGTAATCTATTGTGGATCGGCCCGCTCGAAAATCCGCCTGGGTTGCTTTGCTTCTATTTCGTTTTCGATGAGGTTCGTTAATATTCGTGAGTATATTCTGCCCAAGTTCTGCTAACCAGCAGTTATAAATGGAAACCTTTTACTAACACAATATTTAAGAGAACTAAATAAATATAGAAGCAGCTAGATTTTCGCTAAAAACACTTATACCGCTTAGAATATCTATGTTTTATGACTTCCACTATTGCCTTGGTAAAGACCTTCTCTCAAGAAGTTTACCCTAACTAAAGTTACTTCATAAATAATGATTAAAATAGTGAAATCCGTATGTGATGCCAGTTAAGGTACTAAAGTTAACAATAAGTTGTAAGCTGTAGCGGGTAGCCAGCTAAGTTGTCGCCTCTTGAAAGTGGTTGACGCGGCCCAACTTACATATAGCATGGCAACCAGAATCACGGTTCCTTTAATTTAGTTAAATTGATCAATGATACCTAGTTATAACAGTAAGTCTTGAATTTGAAGTAAAATGTTTTCATAAAACGTGATCACAGATTTCTACCTTATTTTTGCTGAATGTCGCGGAAATGCGGCTGCAGCCCGAAACATATGTCAGGCACCTATATGTCCACCGCCTGAAAAAATATTTAGACGGCTTGACACTTGCTTATAAAATGAATATAAAATTTGTTCATTCCAGAAGATGTGGGCTCAAAACGATTACGAGCATATAACACAACGTTTTAGAGGCAGTGAATGAGAATTTCCATATGATTCAAAAAGATCTAAGCGTAAATGTAGGTAGGTATTGATCGAATATTAGTTAGAATGATTCTGAAAGCAAATGTATTTTACCCCTATCACATTATCTTGGTGCTCGAAAATTGCATGAAAAAGACCCTTTCAGAAGACTGCAATTTTGAAATGTCTCTCAGAATCGACCATTTTTTGATACATCTCTTTTAAAATGCGTCTTGTTTAAAGATGAGGCATAACACGCACTATTTCGTACAAGAGAATCCGCACTGGATATGTATGTATGCATTATTATCTAAATGTTTGGTGTATCATGGTAGGTAGGCACACTATTTTGGACCATAGAATTCCATGATAATTTAACTTGTTAACTATATACCTATGGATTTCTTACAAAAAATTGGATAGGAGGAGGAACTGTGCGAAAGTTGTGATATTACTGCACTATTAGACTTTTTATTACTTGGGATACATTTAAAAAAATAGTATACCAAACTCTGATAGTAAAAGAGCATTATTTACAAGGTACAGCTATTTATTTTTTTATGTTTTTCACTTTTTCAATTTTTACTTAAGTGCAATTACTACGATACATGTACATTGCGTCAATCATTTCTAAAGGTGGATAATTTCTTTAATATGTCGATTAATTTGCTATTATAAAAATGAAAATTATATGTAGTCTAAGTAAAATTTACGCCTTCAAAATTTGAATAAATATAAACTATTAGAAATGTAAAATCTAAATGAAAATTTCTCAAAACATTTTCAACCAATCTTTGATCGACGCTTGCTGTATATTACAGGATTAATTCAAATACGATATTTGATTTTCCCGGTATATTCATAAGCTCAGGCCAATAACCAACAATTCGTAAAACGGTAAATTGTAATGTGCAATTTCTGAAGGTAATTTTATGACATGATTTACGAATTCTCTCCCCATTTCATCATTAAAAGCACCCTTTATTGTGCGTAGTTAGAAAGTCCTTGCCCAGCATTGTAGTGTTAACCTGGGCATTGAACACAGTTCTACTATTGAACTTAAAACTTACTTACATTCATATACATATTATATCCGCTAACGTTATGATGGCTGAGCTAAGTAAATTAGCTTCGTAGATAGTTTAACAATGGTCTTGATACTTGTGATGTTGTACCGTTCGTGATTATTGTTATTTATTTGTATGATGATGGTGAAGCCTGGTGTCAAAGTTTGTAGGTCGGGCCAGCGCCTCTGATTTAACTTAAAGTTTACCACCGCAGTGATACCCGGGACCAACGGCCCTGATCGATTCTTGCAGTTTGTACCACTAAACGGGCCATCCATTTTAGAAATGATCTGAGCCTGTATTGTTTTAATACCCGTTTGACTGTTCCCACAGTTGTTCCCAACTTCTTACTATCGTCGTTCTTCATAGATTTGTGGTTGTAAATTAAGTAAACCGACCAATTGCACATTTGGCTGTACAAAACATAACCCTTACTATATATCAACCGCTCTATTAACTCTGAGTTATTTCCAAAAACATGCTGATAGTTGATCTTCTGCTGGAAATAAGAAATTAAAGAACGGAGTATCTTTATATAGTCCATAAGAAGAGATAATACTAGGGATATACAGAAGATATGTTTCATATTTGAACTTGCTAATGAATATATTTTCTAATATTTATTATTAGCAAATACGTTTGAAAAAATCGTTAAAAGGTTATCAGAATTGTACTAAAATAGTAGTTTAGGAAGCATCCATTACGTAGGCGTCTACGAAGATGAGTTGAAAACCCGCCATTATTTAAAAAGAAATTCAAATGAGGTTTGTTCGTATCTCATATATTTGAAATAGAATACATCGCCCTCAGCAACATTTCTGATCTGCGAACTCCAATGCTTGTAATAAGAAAGGCATGCTTAATGTAAAACATTTACTCTTAATTAGTAACATCAACTGAAGGTAAATGGTTGCATGTTGTGAAAATGATAGTTTGTGGTTCCTCCAGAAAGTATTTCAATACTATCTCTCAAATTATAGACCTCTGCATATTATTTAGACCAGAGATCAACAATTCGCGGCACTCCAGCACCTTTCGTGCGACTCGAGTAGTTTCGTTATAAAATTCTTTTTCGGTGGCCCGCCCAATGTTTCGTAGACAAACCTTATTGTCCCGTTGCGATAGTCGATTTCACCACATTATTTGTCTTTACTCGTGCTATTATTATTATATTATTTTATTATTATTATTTCTGGAACCTTAACCCCAAGTCGGGAGATGGAATTATTGCCACACTACCATGCAGGTAGTGGATTTTACCACCCCCCCTCCATTTTTCCTTTGCTTGCTTGCTTACTTGCTTGCTTTGAAAGAGCGAGATCTAGGACGCGGTTTTCCAAGCACCTCTATGCACTTAGGCCATATGGCCCATTGTACACCCTAACTAAGAATTTTGCCTATCTGGGGTAATTCCAACTCCAGTAGTGATTTCTCCTTTAAGTAATCACTTCAATTTTTATCGTTCGTTATTTTAATATCGACTTATTTAAACAAAACCTTATGCAATTAAGTAACATAACAAAATTATGATAGCTAGGAAGCAATTTACTAACAGCAACAAAAACTGTTTGCAGGGATTGCTTCCAGGGGCAATTTTCGGCTGTTATATTTCGATTGGTTCCTTCTGTTGGTTTCACTAACCCCAAAACTGATTGTATAACAGTGAACCTCTGACGTGTAATACTAGAACCTGCCACAACCCCAATAGTTCGCAGGTAATCACTGAAAGGGTAGTGACAGCCACCACGCCATCTGGCACACTGAATGGAGGGCACTTGGAGCCTCACCACCCAGGCTCCAATGCCCTCCCCGCAGGATCTGATTTAAGATTTCTTGGATCGAAAATGCACCACTTCCTGACTTCAGGGTTAAGATAGCGCCATTGGTTTTACAGTTAAACTTACAGAAAATCATTTTCTTAGAGGTGTAGTGTAAGGTCCGTCCCCCACGTGCCCGCTACCACCTAGTGGCTGGGGTTTAGGGCTATTGTAATGGTCATTTTTCGCGCATAACTAACATGTATCTGCAGTGACAAAGAGCAATTGAATAAACATTTAACAAATACAAAATTATAAGGTATAGTACTTTTTCTTCTTCTTCTTTCTAGCCGTCATTCGTCCATTGTTATACAAAGGCATCCCCCATTCGTTTCCCGGTCCTGTGTGCTATTTCACAATGCTAGTCCTGCGGATCTCTTCATATCGTCTGCCCATCTCAGTTGTGGTCGTCCTCTACTTCCCTTAGCTTCCCAAGGTTTCCGAGGCTGGATTTTTTTATTTCACCTATTATCAATCTGTCTCATAGTGTGATCCCAAAATCTCCATTTAAGTGAGGCTATATGTTCTGCTACGTCTATTATTTTGGTTTCCTGTCTTATCCATTGTATCCTCTTTCGGTCTGTTAATTTCATATTCAGCATTTGACGTTCCATTGCTCTTTATAATTCGACCATTTTATCCATATTTGCTTTTGTTAGTATCCATGTTTGGGCGCCGAATGTCATTGCCGGGAGATTACATTGGTTGAATACTTTACTTCGTAGTTCTAACGGTATCTTTGGATTCTTTAATACATGTAATAATTTTCCAAAAGCAGCCCATCCTAATCTAACCCTCTTGTTTATTTCTTCAGTTTGATTTTTTTTTGTTTTTATCACCTGCCCAAGTCCCCCTCCAAGTTGTTTCCATCTTCTGTAATAAGTATTTTCTCGTCGCTGTTTGACATTATTTTTGTTTTTGCAATATTAATTTTTAAGCCTATCTTTTCTGATTCGTTCTTTAAATCTACAAACTTTTCTCTTGTCTTGAAGGTTGTCGGATATTAGAACTATTCGTTTGCAAATCTAAAATTGTTCAATCGTTCGCCGTTGATGTTGATTCCTCTTCTTCTCAATTCCTTTTCTTGAAGATATCTTCCAGAGCTGTAATAAATAGTTTTGGGCTGATTGTAGCCCCTTGTCTGACCCTTCGCTCGATAGGAATTGGATATGTTTCTTGATGTAATTCTATTGTACAACTGGCCTTTTCATATATATTGTGTAACAGCTTTATATATATGGAGTCAATTCGGCTATTTTGTAGGTATCTTTCGATTGCCCATCTTTCGATAGTATTAAGTATAAGATACAAGGGTAAATTATACTCATTAGCCTTTTTAGTTATAGTTGTAATGGTTAAAAGGTGGTCGTTTGTAGAGTATGCACCACGAAATCCTGCCTGTTCTACAAGCTGATAGTGATCTAGTTTTTGCTCCAGTCTATTTGTTATGATTTTTGTTTACAGAAGTTTATATAGCTGTGATAGGAGAGTTATTGGACGATAAATATCTAGTAGTTTTCTATTACTTTTTTTGAAAAGTAGGACGGTCTTCGCTATATTCCATTCCGATTGTATTTGCGCTTGATGCAAGCATTTATTGAACAGTGTCTTGAGAGATGTCATTAGTGTTTTGTCTCCGTTTTAAGGTATAGCAGTACTTACTGAAATTTTTATTTTCGTATTTGTACACAAAGTACTTTAGAAAGTCCATCGTTACAACTCTATTTATTGTATTGTTATAGAATATAAAAAGCGAGTTTTCATTTTTTACTAGAAAATTTATTAATTGTTTCTGGTTGATGCAGAGAAATTGCAAGCACCTTTATTTCTGTTAAAATTAAAATAAACTTAAAATTATAAAATAAAACAATAGGGGCGTGTTCATCGCTTTTTTGGAATCTTTTCAAGCACATACAATATAAAAGATTGCATTTTAAAGAATTTACAAAATGAAATGTAAAATTAAATAACTGAAATATGTTAACTGGGTCAGTCAGAAACGCGATAGCATAGTTAATTGAGCACGAATAGGGAGGAAACAAGAAACTGTTTTCATATGGCAACACTAAGTTCATAGTTCAAATTTCTGGCCTGTGGTTTAGTTTTATGGCGTTGTCTAGGTAAGTGGTGGTAACTCCACAACACAGGTCGGTAGTAACTAAATTCGCTTCTAAACTCTTACAATTCTCCATATGTGGGCAGACTACCCTTGTGTGTGGGGCCCAGATTGAATTTTATGTTAATAACTTGCTCGCAGCCATGCTATTACATGACAAATACCTATTTAATACAGTTAATAATATTGCAGAGAAAGCATTGTGTTATCATGTACAGTCCACAAAACAATATAGATCCTACAAATTAGATAACCTTTATGTGCTTTTGTTAAATTTCCTTTTTAACTACAGTCTGTATGTAAATGTTCCACGTTTAAAAATATTTCCAAAACTCCCGCCTTACAAGTATTGCAACTAAATTGTTGCAGCAAAAGTTAGTATTCAGATGTCATTACAGATAAAACCATTATCAAACTACTTACTGCAGTAATTCAATGTTTAATATATTACAAGTCAATATTCCGTTTATCTGGTTGAAATTTAATTCAAACGTACGAAAATTAATTCTCTTCCTTAAATTGAATGAAAACTAAACGTGAATAGTATGAATTTGATGAATAAATGCTTAGGGGTTCTTCCGACTCCGTGTTATTTCGAATACAAATTGCCCGTTTTTGTATGCTGAATAAATAGTCGTAATTCTCCTGAGATGTATTTCTCCGGAAAGACAATTTTGATGACACGACAACCAACTAAGGTATTTCAGGCACAATGCAAACCTAAGAAAAACATTAATTTCTCATCTTGCTTTGTTTTCGCAATTAAAGAAAGTTGAGCTATTTTGCTTTCAAGCATGCGGTAGAACAGTGGAAATATTAAGTAACAATGACTATTACTTTTTGGCAATATTTTATCATGCTGCTGATGTAATTTGTTAGTTTCTATTTGACTTCAGCGGTAAACTCGAGACGCTAGCGTATGTAATGGTTGATTTAAGTTTTCCCAAACTTACCATTACACAAAACCACAATTATAATTAGCAAGAGAAACTGCAAATTTAGGGTGCCAGCTGTTTACTCGTAGGGCCAGAGAAACTTGAGATTGTTACAGCAATACGTGATCGTTTAAATATAATTATCGTCGTATTGATAATTGTTTTACAAGAAGCCAGCCAAAGGAGCCTCAATATTCCACTTCTTGCAAACGTAGAACTGGTTCAACGATAGCTTGCAAACTTTGCGACAGTTTTAGAACATTGATATATTTGGCAACATATTATTGATTGTCTGAATAAAAGCAATAAAAACTTAGCCTGACTATATAATAATACAAATATTGTTTTTCTTAACTTGACCTTAAGCATTTCTGACTAATAGAAATTTATATTTACGGGAGTAAGTGTTTTAGAATTATCTAAAAAAATGTAGTGCGATAGTATTCGGCCGTTCTGCGTATTGCTATTCTACTATAGGTAGCAGCTAACATAGCTAAGATTGCAACAATGGAAAAACTATCGGAAAATTATAAAAGAATTGCCGAAGCAATTGCTGAAATCGCTAAATTCGTTTACGACATATTTGTACATTATTTTTCATCATCATTCACAGTCTTTTTCGTTCTACTGCTGGGCATTGGCCTTTTCTCTGCCACGAGTTTCTCCTCAGCGCTAAGGGAGAAAAACAGAACATAGCTTAGTAAAATTTTGAATCCTGATACTAATTACCACCCTTCAAGAATGTTATGCATGCAGCCCCATTGACAAAATGTATCTAATTTACTTAAAATCACATCAATGCCAATACTCAGAACCCAAAATATGATAATTTACCTTTATTTTAGGTAACATGAAAAACGAATTATCATGGATTTTCTACGGAAAAAACTGACCTTAAAGAAAAAGTACTATTTATTTATTTATTTTAATTTTAAGTGTACTGAAGCTGCCCTTACCGCGCCAATTTATAATATAAAACGTACTTGAACTCGTATCTGAAAAATATATATTATCCTTTGAATAAACAATGATGAAAATTTTCCCTAGGCGTAAACTGACATTGTTTGTTTATTCCTTGGAACTTCGAATATTGACTAAATAAAGTTTTAATAATCGTTGTTTAAACATTACATCGCGCCTTTATGTTTACAACTAATACTCATAATAGTTCAAGGGAATTAACGTGTCTTGTAGCAGTGCAGAGTTTACAATAAGGAAAACGTTGAGACAAGTGGTTGGGATACAGAATTAATTTATTTCCGGATTCTACCGTGTTTACGAAATTACAGTACTGCTTTGACCCCTTAACATGCTTAAACCTTGATCTTAATAACACACTATGCAGCTTAATGATAATCGGGTTGGATACTAACCCCCTCTGAGGACAATAAACATTTATTTTAATGTGGCAGCGGTGCAAACAGCTTGATAATAAAATTGCAGATGTGCGTGTTTGCTAGGTCTGACCCATCGAATCATTCGAAAGTCGTGAAACGTTACAAGATTGTGAACAAGAAGCAATAGCCAAATAAGAATATTGCTTATTATAATAATTCTGCAAGGTAAAGGGCCTGAAGTGGACACGGTGCAAATCAAATATTAAAGTCATATATGTACAACAATTTAATTTTAATATATTGCATATACCTATAAATATATCCTTTTTTTACAAAAAATTAAACGAAAATATTAAATATGAATAGTCTTGAACGTGTAAGAAATTACTCAATTATGAAATAAAATCAAATTACAATATATCTGCTGCATTTTGTGTGGTTTTCCAAAGGACTAGAATACTGAAATTCCTTGACTTTTAGTTTTTTTTGCATACAACAAATTCAATTAAGCACCGTTGTTTAATTTAACATGTTCTTTCGCCTTTTGAATACACAATTCACCACTTTTAGAACAGTCTGTTTATCTAAATATTTTACGAATTAATTTTGACCCCTTACCAAACATGTATGAATGCAGCTAAAATTGCGTAATTAATTGGCGGCAGCTCTCATTCTGATCAAAGAGAGTCGGCAATCATACTAAATATTTTAATTTCACAATTTTGTTTGTTTGCAAATTTTGCTCCCTCAAATGCTGTTCATGTGGCACCTTTTTTGTACAACTTGTTTTGTTCTGCATGAAAAAAAATACTGTTCGGAAATCCTTGATTTATATTTGTAATAATATTAAACCTCACTTAAAACAGAAAAAAATAATTACCTCAGAGATGATTTAAGTAATAATTGTGATGAAAGTATTTTATACCATACGTTATAAATTTATCTCTCATACCTATAACATCTGATATCATTCAAACAGAATAAGTATTTCATTTGACGTCGGCAAGTTGTTTTCGCTCAACCTTTGTGGCATCTTCTACAATACATTAAATTAAGAAATAAATTAATGAATGAAACACGGCCTGGACTTCCCATTATTCCTTTAATACAATTTCTACATAGATCGTTTTAAAACATATGGTATCTTCTGTATGCTTTATCTTTTAAGCAACGCGAGTGGTTTAAATTTATAATTTTAGAAAATATGTAGTTATATGCCGAACGTCGTTGTACACCATCTGATTGAAAGCAAGTTATATTCAGTTAAGAAATTTCAATTTATTATTCATATTTGAATTCGGCTGCGGCGAGTTAAAACTTAAACACAAATTATATATTAAGGGGGCGTGCAGCCTTGCTATATAAATAATTAACTGAGTAATAAACATTACTTGGCAGTGTAACCTCTTTTTTTTGGAACTTTGGAAGTACAGTACAGCTACACAGTGTTATCACTAGCTTAACATTTTATTCTCTCCCTCTACGTGTTCTGGAAAAACACACCAATAATTAATGAACGTGTAGTAGAGTATCGACGTGTGTTCAATATTTCAATATGATTGTTCATGTATAAAAAAAACGGAACTGGTGAATGCTTTAAAGGTTGATGTTCCTGCTTCCACTGACGTGGATATTTTAATTAACAATAGATTTCGTGGTCAAAACTCCAATTTAATATTTTATAATTTGAGGTTAGTGTAATCTTATTATTTTTGATAGTAACAGGTAGTTAATGGTTTAAAGGAAAACAATTGTAGAAAATGCCAATTTTTTTTATCATGGCGGCTATAGTTAATCCTCCTTTGGCAAATTTTCTAGCAGCAATCTTGTCACGTTTAGGTTTGGAATGGTAATCATGAAACAAATATATTGTCAGTTGTCAACCTGAATCGCTAAAATAGTGTATACAAAAATATTATAGATAAAGTTGGGCGGATATGCTGTGAAGATAGTGCATATATGCACTAAAATATGCTTCAAAAGCCTTCAACATATGCATGAATATGCAGTAAGCTACTGCTATATGCAGTTTATGCACTCATAGATGCACTAAAAGCAAATTATATATATATATACAGGATAATAGTGCAACATACAGAAGTTGTTTGTTTGATTACTGTGCATAACTTAAAATTATTGCTGATTATATAGGTCGTTTGTTTTAGTGGGACAATGGACAACTTCTTTATTTTAAATAGAACATCCTATAGTATACTATTTGTGGATTTCTTATTTTTTTATCTCTTCAACGATATGGGATTTTAGGTGTGTATCGTTAATGGTTTCGGTAACAATTAAGTTCCTCTTAAATTTGGAATAAACGACGATTTGTTTTTAACAATTAGTATATAAACAATGGCGTACAATTTTCCAAAATAATTTGAAAGTTTCACGAACGTATTTTCATATAGGCTTACTGTAATTTACAACCACATTCAATAATATAATATTCTGCTTTTTTGAAATGGATGACAATAAGATGTACTAAATTTTTTGTTTTAAAAAATATATTCATGAATACAGGATTTTATAAACGTTGAGTTATTTACTGACATTTTAAATTACAAATATTTATATGTGTTACCGCGCTTTTTAGAACAAAAACGAAATTAAACAAAAAAGCAACGAATCATCAGGATTTTACATACGTTCTAAGATTTCATATGACTTGCGTTTTTCGTTTAGAAATAGAAGTTATATGCAAATAACCAAATACAAGGTATATTCACAACATAAATATAGTTTTATATTGAACAGTTACAATACCAATAATAATAAACGGTAGCGTTTCTAAATACTGCTGATAACCGTTTGGAACAAACAGTGAAGTAAGACAGGGTATAACGTCTCAGCACTATTAATGAATGTATGTACACTTAGTATTAATAGCAAAGATCCATTATGAACCACATTTAAAATTATAGCAAGTGCTCTATAATATGTCGGCGGTTTTCTTGAACACGCAAATTTAATCGATGCATTAAGGAATTCTTCACGCTTTTTAACATTGCAGGTGTTATATCTGTAAAAGTATGTTAAATTTGCATTCGCATATCTTCTCTCGTCGTAGGGGAAATTCTGTAAAGTCTATCTTTTACGAACCCCCACAGAAAGAAATTTAATTTCGTCAGATTGTGGGACACTGCCGACCAAGCCACTGGACCTCTTCTCCCAATCACTTTGATGGAAAATTCAGCGTTTAAAACATTTCTAACGGCCAAATTATAGTGTGAAGGGGCTCCATCATGTTGCAGATAAGTTCTGTATATAATGTTATATAATATTTTAACTGAATATTTTGTAATAAATCCCAAAAACTGTGTGCTAAAAATTGTAAATACATTTGACCATTCAGGTATCCTTTAAAAAAGTATGAACCTACGGCAAGTTCGCCTGCAATTCCTCCTCAACTGTTTAAGGACCATCGACGTTGATGGTTCTTCTCCTACAAATGACGGATTTTCCGTTGAATAATATGTTCATGTTTATGAAACGTCGCATATTAGCTTGAGCATTTACTTGTTGATGGGCCTATTCGGAGAACATTAGCCGACGTCGAAAGTCATGATCAAGCAATTATCGATGAAGTGAACGCGGTGCGGTAGTGATGGTATCTGTACTTCTTGAATATTTTCCACACAGAATTCTGACTTATGTCTGTCCCGTGGCTTATATCTCTGGTGCTACAGTTCAGACCTTCTACTACAGAAGCTAATGTAGCAAATTCGTTGTCTTCCTTCGTGGAGTACTATCGTATTTAACTGCCGGTATTTAGAAATCTGTGTCATAATCGTTTGAAAGCCAACACATCAGCGTCGGCTCGCGGGTAAAACAATAGGTAAAGTGCTATTATAATAACTAAATAATAACAAATAGAAATAAGTGGACGCGACTGCCTCCCTGGACTTTCCCATACTGGAAACTGTTCATATCATCTTTATTCAACAGTAGAGTTATTTTCCTCAAAACGGTTGTTCAAGTGCTATCCTAAAACCTTGCCTCGTAAGGAACAGACTTACAAGGTTTGTAAGAAGTCCCGCCAAATATCTGCGGTGCCCCCTAATTTCCTTTTAATAAGCAACCAGGCATACTTCATTCTCTACTATATACGTCGCGCGGTCTAACTAGTACCGATCGCTGTTGCTACCGAGGTAAAATTTTCTAAGTCCCTGGAAATTATATTTTGTAGCGCATAAAAAATCGATTTTTTTATTTTCGCGGAAAAA
>JABXWE010020194.1:0-11637 GCA_014611495.1 Limonius californicus | reverse complement strand
CTTCTTTTCTCTTTCTAATTCTTCAATGCTTTTGTCGGCTATTAAAACATTATTTTTTATTGCAAGAATATTGGAAATTCTTGTTTCTATTAATGTTGGAGTTTCAATATGCAGATTATCGTCTTGATTTTCACTATATGTATGCAGGTACTCTTCGAGCCATTCTGTTTCTAAAATAAGGGCATCGCTGTTGGAATTTGTCACAATATTTAGCATGTAGCGCCCTCTATTTGTGTTACTTTGTATGTACTAATAAATACGCAATATAGTCTGTGTTTACTACTCGAGCAGTGCGATGCTTTATTTTAACATTTTTGCCACCAATTTTTAACAATCGCCTGGTATTTCATTTTCAATAACTTGATTTCCATCATCTCCTTGAATACTGTTGTTTCCATCTTTATTATTAATTTCAACATATTGCACTACTTTAGTTGTTTGAACGTGTTGTATTAATTTTTTCCACAATTCAAAAAGTGACTGACCTTCTACGGCTCCTATCCAAAGATTGGCCATTATCAAAACAAGTTTTAAATTCATTTATTTTATTGGATCCAATCAAGTCTTCCAAAAATAATAGGTGCTTCTGACTGAATTCAATTTGTGCAGTATCATTAGCACTATTACTGATGGTAATATTTTCTGTATGCTTGTTAGTTATCAGCTTATTATAATTTATCGCGTTTGGGTCAAATGGACATAAACCACATGTTTTAAAAGCACTTTTCAACATGGAAACAGTTATTACATCTTTAATTACTTTATCAAGTAGTGGTGCAAAATTCTTTTTTATTAGTTTTTGTTTATTATTTTCCTTTCTCCATGTATTAACTGTTTTTGTCCAACCATTTTTTAAGGACCACATTAAGTGGTTTAACAGGTGAGTAGAATTAGGCAATAAGCTGATTAAAACAATGCCATTTTTAGAACAAAACTCTCTGAGGTGCATTGTTAGACGCGATTTGTGTCCATCAACACAAAACAGAATAGGTAATGGAATCTCATTTTTTATCAACCAGGGATGGAAAATATTACTAATATACTCAAAAAAACTTTCTCCTGTCATCCACCCTGATTCGGATTTTCCTAATCCCTATCCATTAGGCATCAGAGACACGATACTCTGAGGTACCCTTTCATAAGCAAACATTACCACGGGAGGTGCCACAATTCCTGCTGCATTTGCTGTAAAAATATGAAAATAGGTACCACAGACATAACTATAAAAAACTTCGGTTCACCTGTTATTAGTGTTGTTATACATTCCTTTTTCGTCATTGCTTGTGTGGTTATAAACAGTTTTGCTTCCTTTTAAAGCCAATGCCTTTTTTCCTTTTGAGCAGAGAAAAAATGCGCTTTCATCTGCGTTGAACACACGTTGAGGATCATTCATAACATCATTTAGATTATGTTCTACGAAATATTTTTCTATCTCAGAAAACCAACGTCTAATGCTAGTTTCCGTTATGACTGCCCTTGCATTTTATACATTTTGGGTCATTCTTCTACTTATTTGTGAGTGGCGTTGAAGAAATCCTTCAAACCAATGACGTCCTGGCCGATCATCTTTGAATGTATTTGGACGTTTCTTTTTTTTTTAATAGAAATATACTTCATAACCTGTGAGGTTGGCAATGCAGAAATCCTGTTCTTGTTAATTTAAAAATAAATCCGTAGATTACGCTAATAGTGTGTTGTTTCATCGCTTCTTATTTTATTTAATACCTAACAAACTTACTGTCACTATTACAATTTACTATCGGCTTAGACCGCGTCGCAATTTGTCTTGCCAGGCACTATTCTTCTGTTGACTCTTTGGTGAAGTTGTCTTCTTCTCTTAGGAGTACGGGTACCCCTTCTTCTTTTCTGAGTACGGGTCCCTCTTCTTCACTTTTGAGCACGGTTCCCCCTTCTTCTCTTCTGAGCACGGGTCCCACTTCTGAGCACAGATCCTCCTCCTTCTCTTCTGAGCACGGGTCCCCAATAACCAAGTTTTCCATAGCATCTTATTTTATTATTACGCAGAACTTAACAGCATAAAGCTTATTAGCATGCTCTATTAATTCTAGTCTCAATGTAGTTGTTATAAAGTGAGTTTCAGAGGACGATTCGTGAATCATATTTGTAACTGCCTTCCTCTGCTGAACATCCAAAGCTTGATGAATTTCATCAAATAAGTAGAATAAGGCAGGGTCACATTTCTGAATAGAAAATGTTAGGCCAGCTGCTACTAGAGATGTCTGGCCACCAGAGAGTTGATTCATTTCTCCGTCTGATTCTGTGAAGGACACCTCACTCCAATTCCAGTGAAGTGGTCGGAATTTCTATCTTCTGATCCAATTTCACGACCTTTTTTGTGGTCTTCATCAACTATTGCTCTTCCAGATGGTACCAACTGTTTGAAAACCTCAATAAAATATTTTGAGACTTGCGTGTTATGTTCGTCTGACTTTGCCGCTTCGTTTGAATTAAAGTCGTATTTTAATTACCGCTCCGTAGCCGATTACTAATTTATTATTTTCAAGCCTTAATTTATGAGAGGTCACTTTTGCGAAGCTTCCGAAAGGAACGCTTGACGTGCATGTTTAGTCTGGATATGCCGATCGAAATAAGTTCTTAGAATCATTTGTTTGCTGAGAATTTCCTGCCCTTGAGGAAGTTCAACGTGTTAATTGTTCTGAAATTCTTGCGACATATTACGTCATATGGCGTTGGAGATTCGCGTTGCGTTTTCTCGAGAGTCGATTCAACACCTTCGCTTGACCCGTTTGCTCGTTAACATCTCAGCGCCGATGACAAAAAAAAGACAAGGAAAAAGTGAACGCTAGCTTCTGAGGGTGAACGCACGTGATTTGTGGAGATGGAGTTTTAGGGCAGCACCTCTGCTAAATTAATATACCGTGTTGTTTTCTTGTCTTGGGCAAAAGAATCTTCGACTTGTGTCGGATTAAAAATGTTAGCATAGTGTCAGCTTTTTGTAAAGACAATTCAGTGAAATTGTTTTCTCGGCTTATATCGGATTAAAAGCAACCCCGTGAATTCCTCCAGTAGACTGTTACAAGTGATAATCCCGTACAGCGGCGGAGATTTTGGGTCCTGAAGTCTTGGCCCGTAACGTTGTCTCCATTGTGATCCAGTCTTCAGAGGCGTGCCTGCTTCTCGAAGAACGTATGAACACCCCAATTGTGCCCCTCTCTACCAGTGGCGGCTCGTGAGTTAAGAAAGAGGGTGGGCACGAGATAAAACTTACCTATTTTTTATTCATAAAATCCATTCTCCTATTTTTCATGCTGAAAAAGACGTCTATAACTTTGTTGTCAAAATCCGGAATAGACTGGACGAACTTCTTTTCTATTGATAGGACCGCCAATGCGTTCAGTCGATCTTTTTGCACAAAATTAACTTCCATCATTGAAAAAACCTCACTTTCGTCTTTGAATTCAAACGCGCGATTGCGCGAATACGGCGCTCCAAAGTCCAAATTCAAACGTTGACTGCAAATCGGGAACAATCTGCTCGGTGCCCCATTCGCCTGGTATATCGCGTATAGCGAAGATAACCGATAGCCAACCGAATCACCTCTAAATAGGTACAAATCAGAGCGTTCCCCGGAAAATAGTTTTGAGCGTGTTAGCCGCGCCTTTGGTGCGGAAGGAAAATTTGATACCATCGTTAAAATAATGAAATTAAAATAATGCACTGAATTACATGCGAATTTCTTTCTGTGTTTATCATGGTGGTTGGTTGGGCACGTGCCCTTGTGCCCTTTAGTACAAGCCGCCACTGCTCTCTACTCCCTACCGAAGAAAACTAAGGTAAAACTTGCCAATGTACTATACAGTGATTGATTTCCCTGTTTACCAGTATTTCGTTAATAACTAAGAAATAGAACAGTTTAATTTCCTTTTAATATTAAAAGTAAGGCAACCTTCAGTTGCCCAACGTTTCATTAGTCGTTAAGATTAAAGTTCAAGTAATTTCTGTAAATTCGAACGTCACTGGCTACGCAGATCTGTTCGGTTAGTAAAATAAATACAGCTACCCAGGTGCGGCGAGCCTTTCGCTTTGGACGTTCCAACAATCCTTTGTTTAGTCCATAGTTGTTTTCCATGTTTGTTATAAATTGTATTATGTGTGTGTTATATTTTATTCAATAGATTTAGATGCAGTTAAACCGTAGTACGATCTTCTATTCTGGTGTATTTTATTGTGTGCATGGAATTTGTAAGTTTTATATACAGGAGGAGACACAATAAAGGTGAGTCCGATTCCCGTAAGCTGCTGGCTTCTCGGCCTTCCACGAGAACCTGCAATCCGCTGTGATTTGGGAGGTGGCGCCCACTAATTTTGACCTACTCTGTACACAACTATCACTGATAATATGCAAATAACGTCCAAAAACCGAAAATTTAGTTTTTATTGTCAACACTGAAATGTAAGGAAATATTTTAGAATTTTAGTATGGATCCTGGTAGCTCTCGAGAGGCTGAACAATTCATATCATTTAATCTAATGAAGATACCCATGCAAGTCTTGCTTATCTTAGACAGACTGTATTGTCTATTTGGATATAGCTAAAAAACAAACGTTTGCTATTGTCATCATACAATTTACTACCTACTATTTGTTTCCATAACGAGGGAAATTAATACAGGATAATTTGAAAAGTGGGAAAGAGGGCTTTATTTATCCTCTATTAATTTCCTTCGTTATGGAAACAAACAGTAGGTAGTAAATTGAGTTGCCTACATTTAGGTGCTTCTTAAAAAATCTTTGACAAGCTCTATCCCTGGAAGGAAACACTTTTGAACATACATTTATTAACAAAAAATGTTTGTTTTCGTGTATACTTTAAGCCCTACCAGTTTGTCCCTGCAATTCATTAAGACCCTGTACACTGAATGTGACAATGTGAAAATTGAAATTGATTGTAACTTCACATCTGCAAGATATAATTAAAAATAAGTATTAATATTAATAATTAAAAATCGTTACATTGATATTAAGAAGAAACTCCATCACAAAAGTTTATGATAAAGTCGAATTTGAAGGTTATATTATTATTAACAATAAACGTTCTACGAACAATTTTATGGATCATTCCAATAAAAGAAATTAATGAAATCTACTTACTTGTTGGTAAACTTTAATTTAAAATAAAGAACGTTCTACTGCTGCAATTTCTTCGAACACATTTATGGGACATGAGTTGCTGCCGTCATCTTTTGTAAACTTGTCCACAAGACCGAGGTTCGTTCCAACGTGAGAAGTTTTGAAATTCGAGATTGCAGAGAATTCTTCACAGCAAAGTCTACATTCCTCCATGCAAGAGTAAACAAGGTGGGTTTTTAATTGAACAAACAAATGTTATAAAGTCTTAAAGAAGTGATATTTATTCGTTTAAAGTTGTTTATTATTAATTAATAAAGTTATAAGTCACTTTGTTTTGTGGAAAAGAAAGCACTGACAATTTTGTTTTGAATTTTACGATATAATTCCTGAATATTTAAATTTTTGTTGCATTTCCTGTGCCTTTTGTGTGTATATCTTGTCCCTAGTGTCCGAGTCTACACAGTTTGTTCTAATTATAACAGTGACCCTTAGATTATCAAAGTCGAATTTAGAGGTTATAATATTATTATTAACAATACAAGTTCTACGAACAATTTTATGGATCATTCCAATAAAAGAAATTCATGGAAAAAGGATCTATACTTACTTGTTGGTAAAGTTTAAAGCAAATAAAAAATGTTACGATATAATTCCTGAATGTTCAAATTTTCTTGCATTTCCTGTGCCTTTTGTGTTTATGCCTTGTCCCTAGTGTTGGAGTCTACACAGTTTGTTCCAATTATAACAGTGACCCTGAGATCATCTCATACAGGTTGGTGCAAAACTTATTTGGTTTATGTGTTGTTTAAACAATTTACAGATTGATTTATTTATTAATTGATTCTCAGATAGAGCGAGTTATCTTGATTACAGTTTTGATGTTAATTGGCGCCCAATGTATAGGCTTAACCACGCTATTATGTTTTTGTTTTATGTTCCACTTAGAAATTTATTTTATCTCATGCTAAAGCTTCAATAAACAAATTAAGAAATAAAAAAATAAAGAGTTAGCTCACAGCAATATATTATGTACCTGTTTTTTAATGACCTATGACTTATTTTTGTGCATATGTATTTTGTGAGAAATATTGAGGTAAGAAGGAAACAAAACAAGGTAGCTTCGACTCCCTATCAGCTGTTGATCCTCGGTTCTTTCACGAGCATCTTCATTTAGCTGTGACTTGCACGGGGGAAGCCAACTTATTTTGACTTACCCCATACATTGCAGCAATCAATACTTTCTTCCAGTAATCTTCTTCCGCGAACCTGGCTTCTTCCCTGTATTAGCTGAAAAGCCCGTTTCATGGGTTTGATGCGGGCTGACGAGAACGACCGTTTGGCCCATAACACATTATTATAAAATAAAGCCAAAATAATCATTATATATATTTACTGCAATATTTATACACTCAAATAACTTTCACAACAAAAAAAGCTCTGGACTAAAGCAACCCCTGCATCTCTCTCATAAACTGCATGTAGGCGTCATCTTTTGTTTGTTGCTTCGCAATCGGCATATGAGCCATCATTTCCTTTTGTTTAAGTTCATTCACTAGCGCTGCGCGAGTATTCGATTTTTGCTTCTTGTCTTCCCTCTTTACTCTGAGAGCAGACGGAACGAACCTCGTCACATCCGCACTTAAATTCCTTATCTGAGGTTTGGCGGAAATCGTTGCACCTTGCTGCTTTCCAGGTTCCGCTCTATTAATAAGTTGAGGCCCGGCCGATAGCACATTGGGGGTTCCCACGGGCAAGTTCGGCGGCCCTGGGATGGTTGGTGGTGGCCCCGGCAATCGGATCATGCGAGGCGGCGCTGGGGGCATCCTCATTGGCAACCTGGGCGGTAAACCGGGAGGAGGTCCAGGAGGCATGAGAGGTCGCCCGGGAGGAGGCCCCGGCGGTAGCCTCAAAGGTCCAGGGAAGAGTAGGGTGGGAGGCGCGGGCATGCTTGGCTGTGGCATCTGCGGGTGAACTGCAGGAAGCGGGTCGGTCCCGGGAGGTGCCGGCGGATCTATGTTAACCATGATCTTCGGTCGCGTGTCGTCTTCCTTTTCATTCTCTTGCTTTTTATGTACCGACTCCATTTCTTTCATGAAGTCGTCTATGTTTTGGCCGGATAAGGCCACCATTTTTTGCTGAACCGTCGTGGGTTTTGAAGGGCCTATTTCTGGATCTGCCGATTCGTCATCCGAGTTTGCCATGGGCTCTTGTGCTTCCAGGTCTTCATTTCCATCTTCTAAATGTTGGGCTAGTTCTTTGGCGTATTCCACTTCTTCCCCGTCGCTGTTGATGTCCGGGGGCGGACCCGGGGGGCATCCTGGAGGCTCCCTTATTGGTTGACCCTATTTTGGATAAAATCAAAACGATATTGTTATTAGCTTTTTGTAGCTTAAATATATTTCGACATGATAATACGTCATTTTGCATAACCAATACAAATAAACATGTGGCGCGGATGGCGCGGTCAGCTGAACTACCCAGTGACATGACGCTCCGACACATACATGAATTGCTTTACGCGAACACCTATACAGGGTATGTAAAAACTATCGTGCAATCTTCACGTGACGTTATTCCTTGGGTGAAAATAAGACAAAACTCTTATTACTAAAAAGTCCGCAAAGGCTTCCTGAAATTAAGCGAATTCTTTAAAATTGCGAAAAATGAAAGCATGCAAACAAATGTCTTAAACTGTATGTCACATAACACGTAAAACACGAATTCGTTTTCAGAGCGACATGTGAACATAAAAAAAGAGGTCGCGAACGCAAACAAAAAAATCCGTATTTTTCATGTAGCTTCGTATTTTACACAAAAACTATGAAACATTAAAAATCAAAATCATAATTATTACAACTACGTGATTTGACTTCGTAATTTAACAAAAAACATGAATTTTTTAGCTTTTTAGAATGGGCACTATCAATACTAAATAACAAGTAATTGATGACGTGCACGCAAACTAAGAGCAACCTGACTTTAACATTAAACTCCTTCATTTACTACCACAGCGGCGATCTTTTTCCTTTTTTTTTAATTATTATTAAAGGCTATACATTCCCGTAGAAATTGAAGCCGCCCCTAGGGGCTCTTTTGACTGTTTCAGTGTTGGTGGTGCGTCACTCCACTCCACTACACTACACTACACTACACTACACTACTTCACTACACTTCTGCTCTCTTTTTTTCTTTCCTCCTCTTATAAGTTGATGTGTCTTGCGGCTTTTCTCACAATTTTTTTCCATTCTCTTCTGTTTCTCATTTTCTTTCCCTATCCCGTGACTCTCATTCTTTTTAAGTCTTCCACTACTTGTTCTCATTTGTGGCTTCCACTTTGTCATCTTTTTCCCTACTTTCTCCTCACTCATCCGATTTATATGTCCGTACCACTTTATTCTTTTGGATTTTATTACTCTGACTATATTCTCGTTTTCTAATATTTTGTAACGATATTTTCGCCTAGGTTGTCCGCAACCCATTTCACTCTAACTTCCCTCACTCCTTGATAACATTTTGACTTACTACGCATGATTTATGTTAGTTAAACAGGATTTCCGGTGATTGATTCTCTGCGTCTGACAGAAAACGAACGTGTCGTTGAATTTGGTTTTCCTGTTAAAGTGTTTCACTTTGAGTTATCTCAATTTTCTGGGAAAATCATAGTTTATAACGTGGTCATTAGTTGATTGTGAGATTACGTTATTGACAGTTATTGTCACTATACTCGACGTTTCGTTCCTTTTATGATTTTTGTCGTGTCAATCGTAGTTACCGATTGGTAAGTTTTTCCTTTGTCTTTTAAGTTATAGCTGTCCTAACTTTTCCTTGTATTCGTAATTAGACAACTTGGGGACGGCGAGATTCGTCCGAAGATTCTGTATGTGCTTTCTATGGTGAAATCTGCTGTTTGCGAGAAACTAATATTCGAATTCCATCCTGCCGTCGCAGCGAGAACACGTGTCGGACTCGAAGCTGTCTTAGGAATTTCCAGATCAGATTAACCAGGGAAGTGCAAATTTATTTTTAATTCTGATAATTTCAGAGTCATTGTAAATAATCTTGTTTATTTGTATGAACTTATTTATATTTTGGGATAGATAAGAACTATGTTGTAATTGTACAGTGTGTTTCGAATTACTTTATTAGCGTAATTCAGTGGTATATTAGTTTGTACAAGTATTAGCGTACATAATCACGGGAATTTCACTGTATATACAGCGTGAGTCAACAGGCGCGATGATATTGCGTTTTGTTCGGGTTTCACAGCGATTTTTTTTGATTCTCTTATCTACGCTGTACTCCTCGAAAGGCCTTTCGAGAATAGAGTGTAGGACGCGGTTTGAGGGCGTTTGTTTGGGTAGTGAAACGCAGTATTTTTACTGTAGCTCAAAGTCAGGTATTTTTGGGGCTGTATTGAGTGATTGCACTGTTAGTTGTGTACCGATACAGGTTACAATTATAATTATATATATATATATATATATATATACTACACGTTTATTTTTGCTGATATTAAATATTGTTGCTGCAATTGTGTTTGTTATTTATTGTTACCTATCATTGTTTCTGTAGTAACGAATTAAGTAAGTAATACCCTGTGGGTACGACTAACCAATCGACAGCTGCGTTAATGATAGTGTATCTTATTATTAGTCGTTGGCGCCCTTTTTTTCCAGGTAATTAACATAAAGTTAATTAAAATATTTATTCGAAATAAGCAGAGAACCGCCCATCTTCGATTGAGGTTCCGGGAGGCTATCATTAACAATTATTTACTTACTTAGTTAGAGATTATCATAAGGCGTCACAATTTCTTCTACCTCTCTATTCGTTAGTCTCCTATATTGTTCTTTGTTTATCTTCTTTCCTCCAAACATCTTTCTTATTATTTTCCTCTCAAAAACCTTCAGCTTCTCTTCGTCTCTTTCTGCGAGGCACATATTTTTCGCCGCATACGTCACCACCGGTCTTATCACTGTTCTGTATACTCTTAATTTCGTCTTCTTACTTATCTTTTTGTTATTCATTATCATTTTGTGTCCGTAGTATGCTTATAGCCCGACTGTATCTTCTGTTCTATCTCTTCCCTTCCGCTGTTCTTTCTGTTTATTATTGTCCCTAAGTATTTATAACTTTCTACTTCTTCTATATTACAGTTTCCTGTTGTTAACTCGTTCCTTTTTTCTTGTAATTTTCATGTACTTGGTTTTCTCTTGGTTTATTTCTAAACCTCTTTCTTTTGCTTCTTTACTTATCATCTCCATTGTGTCTTCCAAACTTTTCCTATCCCTTGCTATCAGTGCTATGTCATCGGCTACCACTTGAATCGATTTCTCTATTACTGCTCCTTTAATTTCGCATTCCTTCATTATTCATTCTATTGCTATATTAAACAGTGTTGCCGATAATCCATCTCCCTGTCGTACTCCTTCATATATTTCTATTTTTTCTGTTAATCCTTCATGTGTTAGTACTTCTGCTTTCGATCTTTCCATAGTCATGTTTATTAATCTTATCAGTTTTTTAGGTATTTCCATTTTCCTCGCATCTCTTTTAATCGATCCTCTCTTAACTGTACCGAATGCCTGCTTGTAGTCTACAAATACTATTTCCACCTCTATGTCTTGTTCATAGCACTTTTCTATTATTTGTTTCAGCGTATGGGTTGCATCTACTGTTGACCGCCTTTGTCTGAATCCATTCTGGTACTCTCCTATTCTTTCCTCTGTAAACTTATTTAACTTTTTTAATATTAATGTTGTTATTATCTTATATACTAAATTCAGTAGGGTTATCCTTTTATAATTTTCGCGAAGAATTAAGTCTCCTTTCTTTGGTATTGGTATTATAATTCTGGACCTCCACTCCTCGGGCATTTCCTCTTTCCTCCATATTTGCTTCAATAATTCGTAGATCCTTTTTTTGACTTCCTCTCCTCCTTCTTTCAACATTTCGCCGCATGTACTGTCTGGCCCTGCTGCTTTTCTTTTTCTCAAATTTTGTATTACCTCGCCAACTTCTTCTGATGGTTCTTCTATTTCTACTTCTCCTTCCTCTTCTTCTTCGCCACTCCTCTCTTCGTCTTCTTCCTTCTTTGTGGCTTCTTTCATATTATCTTTCCCAGTCTTTCTTGTCTATACTAACCGTTGTTTTTCTTTTCCTTTTTTTGTTTTCTAATTTCCTGGTATAACCTTGTGTTGTTTTTGCTATCTTTTTCTATCTCGTTCATCATGTCGTCTATCCACTCCTGATTTTTGTTTCATATTACTCTTGCTACTTCTTTCCTTATTTGTTTGTATTCTTCATAGTCATTCTCTCTGTTTGTTTTTATCCATTTTAACCTTTTCTCTTTCTTCCTTTTTATTAGTATTTCACATTGCCCGTCAAACCAATCTTTTCTGTATTGTTCCCTTCTTCCACCTATTACTTTTTCTGCTGATTCGAGTATCTTATTTTTTATGTTGTCCCATGTTGTTTCTATATTGTCATTTTCCTTCTCTTTGTTTAGCTATTTCTTTAATTCTT
>JABXWE010020192.1:0-30867 GCA_014611495.1 Limonius californicus | reverse complement strand
TCATAAAAAGGAAAATGATTTTCATTACACCAGGGATAGAAACTATAATATAATGTCTCAACGCAAATTGCTTGCGTTACTTGGTTTACTGTATTTGTTAGGTTCAAAAAAAGTAAATCATACAAACGTAAAGGAAATATGGACAGCTGCCGGAACAGGAATTCAAATTTTACGACCCTGCACGAGCTATGGAAGATTTTTACAGCTTCTAAGGTCAATACGATTTGACAACAAAGACACAAGAGCAGACCAGAAGAAAACTAACAAATTAGCTCCCATACGCACAATCCTAGATTTATTTACATGTAACTGCAAAAATTGCTACAGTTTGAGTGAATTTGTGACAATTGACGAAAAACTGGAAGCCTTTCGTGGTAGATGTAGCTTCATACAGTATATACCGAATAAGCCGGCCAAGTGTGGGATAAAAATCTTTGCAATGTGTGACACAATAACATTTTACACTTCTAATATTGAAGTTTATTTCGGTAAGCAGCCGGAAGGGCCATTTTGTGTTTCAAACAGTCCCAATGATGTTGTAAATAGACTGATAGAGCCAATTGCCCACTCTAATAGAAATCTTACCACTGATAATTGGTACACCAGTTACCTTATACCAGTATCCCTGTTACAAAACAATATTACAACAATAGGAACCCTGAAAAAAATAAAAGAGAACTTCCAAATCAGTTTTTTACCAAACAAGAATAGATTGCCAGACTATTATATGGGGGTACCAAAAAGACATCACTCTCGTTTCTTATGGGCCAAAGAAGAACAAAGCTGTTAAGCTTTTGTCGACCATAAGGGAATTATCGATTAAGAAACAAATAAGCCAGAAACAATCTTGCATTATAATATGAAAAAAGGTGGCGTGGACACAGTCGACCAATTATGTGGAGGTTACAGTGTTTCACGCGTGACAAGGATATGGCTAATGGTTATTTTTTACTCGCTACTGAATATTGCTGGGATAAATGCCTATATATTATATAAAGCGAATATGAAAAACCAACCCATTAGCAGAAGCACATTTTTGAAGAACCTAGCTCGCTCTCCAGCTAATGAAACACTTTCTAATCGAAAGGTCACAGTTGTTTTACCTGCCAACCGAAATAAAAGAGTTTTTGCGAAACTACAGACCAGAAGAACCAAACCCTAACGAAGAGCCCCCAGCAAAAAAAAAGAAGAAGATGTGTAGCATGTGGCAGAGCTAGAAATAAATTTACTCAGTTGAAATGTATTAGCTGTCAAAGTTTTGCTTGCAAAGAACACTCAAAAACAACTATAATTTGTTATAAATGTGAAACTACCAATAATGACTCCCAATAAGAACTTTTTACTTTTATTTATTGTTAATTTTATGTAGACTTAAATACCACTTTAATAATAGTTTTATTTTGCCATTTTTAGTATTAGTTTTGTGTAGAAATAGAATATTGTTTATGATGAGAAAAAGAAAATAATAAATTCATTGGCAGCTGTCATTGTTGTAAAGGTCTTCTGTTATTTATTATAGTATTACAGTAATATTTATTAAGAAGTTAATAAATTAAACCCAATTAATTTAAAAAGCACAACAACAATGGTAAGTCGTGCTAGAACAATATCTGCTGGCATATTCGCATAAAACACTGATGGTAGCAATTTTGCTCCGTGCTGCTGCTGATGTAATAATTATTGGGGCTGTCGCTCGAGAGTTAAGACTTACTTTCAGATAGCTGAGTTATAAATATCTTTTAAATATTTTCAAATATATGTAAATAGCGAAGCTGGTTGTAAATACAAATAGTGCCCAAGATATTTTTAATTAATTAAAACTATCTCCACGAAATTTTATGCAAATACTATATTGAACATATGTGACGTCATAAAAATTATGGCAAACATTTGAAAACGGTTTAAAATTCTAGACTTTATATAAGTTGTTGAAAATTTAGAAATATCAGAGATTATTGTTAATAAAGCATAAAGCCTAAAATATTTAGAATTAAATAAAATACATCCATGACATTTTTAATCAAGACAATTTACGCGCTATATTATTTTGAGAAAAAACACTCTTATTAAAACATAGCCGAGTGTTCCATCGATTACTTATACATAAATGAAAAACACAAATGAATTTAATTGATATTCAACATACCCTGTAGCCATGGGTAGGACACTCATTCCTCCATCTTCGATGAAAGTTTTCTTCGGTTGCTTCTTGTAATCCTTAACTCCCGACAAAGCAGTTAAAAATCCATAGTCAGGGGCGGAATTAGCTAAATTTGATTTCCGAACGGGAGACTTCGTTTCAGGCAATGATTTAATTGACAAGTTACTTAATTCTTCGTTTATTAAGGCACTACTATTGTATGAACTGCTTAGTGGAGGCGCATGCTCGATTATATTGTAATTGTTAATCACAACATGCTTAACAGGTTTTTTTATAATAGAGCCATTTTTTCGATTTTTTTTGTTTCTTAAAGACGATAGAGGAGGCTTGGCGATAACAACCAAACTTTTCAAGTCCACTGATGTGTATCTGGGGTGAACCGGAGTGGACGGTGTTGTGCGACTCTGAAGCACAGACTTGCTTCTTTCCCGGATTGTTGTAGCAACAGATAAATTCGGCATGCTATTCCAAGGCTTCAGCTTTCCCTGAAATCTAATTTTCTTCTGAACTTTTGGAGCTTCTCTACAATTTAAATCCAATCGTGGCAGAGTTTTACTACGAATTTGGTTTTGATCTTCAGCATTTTTAAAATGGTGGTCAGGAAAAGAGGAACACCTTCTGTGTATCTTATGACGGTCTTTTTCACTGGTTTTACTTAGAAATAAACACGGATCTATCTCCGACATCAAACTTGGCTGGCTGCGTTCTACAGCACGCAAACATATAAGCACCGATTCTGCATACTTTTCTTGGCACATAAACGCTTGCGATTGGTAACACGCTTTTAAATGTGTCTTATCGCTTAGCAACCATGAAAGCTTTTGTGAAAGGGAATGAGTTTCGAGGCTACGGTACAACCATATTGAGGCTTTATCGGATTTGAGATGCTGGGGCACATGAGATTTGTATTCGCAATCTACACTAAGCGATGAAGTTGTACTACTGGGCTGAAGCCATTCCAAACCCAGAATGAACTGCCAATAATCAGAAGAGCTCTAAAACACATATAATTAAATAATTGTTACAAAAGCGCATAATACACATACATCTTCACTGGTTGCTTTGCAGCCATGCTTGAATATCTTCTCCACGGCATTGTGCAACCTATTTAGGCCTCCGTAAATACACCAAACGTTAACCACTTGCCCCACTAGTAAACCCTCCACTGTAGATTTTAGGTCTCGAAGCAACTGTTGGTATTTAACAGAAAAATTTACTGTTTGATCCGACATTGCTTCGGTTGTGAAGCATACCTGCAAAAATTGTAAACTAGGTTAAGCTGTTACTTCAAGACAAATAATTACTAATTACTCAAATATCTAAAGACTACGTCTGTTATGATACATGTCACCACCCCCTATTGCTAATTTTGCTTGTTTTCTCCAATATTTCATTCACCAAGCAAATTTCAGCTGTATTGTGTGAAGCATTAGGGTTGAATTTTAGTTAACCTATTTTTGACGTTTTGATTTTGTATACTGGTTAGTAGTTATACAAGTGAGGCAGAGTTTATACATTAGGAATATTTCTTATACTTTGGAAAAATTGCTTCTTCTTCTTGTAGTGTCTATCCTAAAACGGCCTACAGACGATACGATCTGTTGTACAATCCGTGGTACAGCCGCGTTTGGTGCGACGCTTTGAACGACGGTTGCATCGTTAGTAGCGTTGTAGTACAACCTGTAGTACAACGCGGTCGTATCGGATGGCAGCTTCCATAAAATCTGTAGTACAATCGCCAAATTGAACGACAGGTTGCAACATGTAGAGGTTCTTAGGACTTGTTGATACTTGATACGATATTTAGTACGATTTGACACCTCTCCCGTATGAGTGGCAGATGCTGTAATTGCTTGGTTTTTTAAAAATAATAATAATTGTATTTAAATTCGTCATGGACTCGAAATATAAATCTTTTTGGGAAGAGTTTATAGAATTATACAGACAAAATAGTTGCTTGTGGGATGTGAAACCAAAACATTACCCAAATAAAGGAAAACGAAACGTCAATTAAAAAGTTCTTTTAAAAAAACTGCAAGAAATGAATCCACAAACAACAACGGATATTTTGAAGAAAAACATTAATAATATGCGCACAGCATTTGGACGTGAACTGAAAAGAGTAAGTAGAAATATTTAAATATTGACTATTATCTATTATTTACTGTTCTGATTTTCTCTTCCCATTATCCATTAAGTAATAATTAATTTATTATTAAATTCAGGTACAAGACTCTATTTGGACGGGTACTGGATCCGATGAAGTTTACGAACCGACTTTATGGTATTACGACCTTTTGCTTTTCACAGCACAAAGTGAAACCGGAAGAAAGGGGCTATCAAATGATGAAGAGAGTGACAAAGAAGATACGCAGCATATAAATGATGTAAGTATTTATTTCATATTTATCAATATTTTATTTAACATTAATTTTTTTTACATTGCATTTTATAATTACTAAATTGTTATTGTATCATTCGTTCTTGAAATACTATTAGTCCAGGACCATTGTAGAATTGTTTGTAAATATCTCTCACGTTTTTAGCAGATATGCTCGCATTTGTAACCCTGGTTCTTTCCAAATTCGGCATACTTCCAATTTGTCGCCATTCTCCCGGCACTACAGTATAACTATTGAGATCTTCATGATCTATAAATGATTCTGTTGTGTAATTTGCTTATGACATATTTCTTAAAAATTATGTAAAGCACAGCATGCTAGTATTACAATGTCAATTTGTTCTACAGAAATAGCAATAGGTTGTAAAAATATCCGAAATCGCGATGCTAGTATTCCAAAGGCATTCTCCACTATTCTTCGAGCCCTGCTCAATCGGTAATTGAAACTTTTTCATCGTGAGTTATGTGTTTTTGTGAAAAAGGCTTCATTAGATTTTCCATCAAGGGAAAAGCTTCATCTCCTATGAAGACATACGGCACAAGTTTATCGGTGCCAGGTAGTTGAGTAGGATTTGGTATTCCCAATTTCTTTGACGTTAGACGCTTGTAAATACTGGTTCCACACCATATTCCCCCACCAGATACACGGCCATTTGTACCCATATGCACATATATGAATTCATAATTTGCATTAACTATGGCGAACAATACTACACTGAATGTACTCTTGTAGTTGAAATAATATGATCCACTATTTATCGGTTTTCTTATAAGGATACGCTTGCCGTCTATCGCCCCTAGACAGTTTTCAAATTGCCATAGGTCTTTGATACCTTTTGCAACATGTTGCCATTGCTCCTCTGTAGAAGTACCTATAAAATTAAAAAATCTTTATATTTATGAAGGTATTTGTGTACATAGATATGTGTGGATGTATGCATCTAGAAAACAAATATGTGTCTAATATAAAATTCTACTGACTTCCTTGCGTTTCAGAATGTTATTACAGAGAGCTATGAGAACGAGGAGGATCATTTAACACCATTGCTTTCGCCTGAAGCACCTGCTAGCTGTTCTGGAACATCTACACCACAAGCATTCAGATCTGAATACCAAGCTTCGACTTCTACACAGTCTAGTTCAGCGCGGCAAAAAAGAACAAAGTCAAAAAAAATCTTGAGACGAAAAAATAGCTAAATTATTAGATTTAGCCCATAAAACATTAACCAGCCCAGAGGAAGATGAATATGTCGTAATAGTGAAACGATTTGCTTTTCAGCTCAGAGGAATGGACGAACAGTAAAGGTTTATAGGTGAAAAATTGATATCGGACGTTATGTTTTATGGATGTGTGGGAAAACTATCAGTAGATAACTCAATATATTTCCCAAACAAAGCATCAAGTGAAAATCGTTTTTCTAACTATAATACAAATGCATTTCGTTTGATACAACCACCTAGGCATTCTACCAATTTCCAACCTCCGCACACACAACCTTCAGAAGAAAATTATCGTTCCCAACAGCTCTCTGGTGAAGTACAACATTCCGAAGCTAATAACACGTATATTATGAACAAGCAGATTTGTCTCAGTACGTACAGCCACGCTGGTTTTTCGTTTATTGTTATAATAGGTACTAGTTGTCTCTTTACTTATAGTTATTTAGTTTGTTTATAGATTTTCATTTTCTTTTTTTATGTTAGTGAAATTTCGGTGTTTATTATAAAAATAAATAGTTTCTATCAAATATTTTTCGTTATTTTATTTACCTGTAAGTAATCCTTTTGTAAGATCTCGTATATAGCCAAACAAGTTTCAGAATTATTTGGCTTAAAGACTGGGGCGAAATGCCGGAACTAAATTTACTTCTCTTGAAACAAGAATGGTTTGCGATTCCAGGATTGAAAATAGTTTCCAAATTCACATCTGTAGAATTGAAAAATAAATTGATAGAAGTGAGACTAGTCTTCCAATTTCAGAATTATTAAAGTCTTCGACCCTATCATCATCAACTTCAGCGTTAATTACTCCATTTCTTGATATACGCCTCTCCTGCTTCATGCCATTCTTGACGGTTGTGTGTTTTCCGCGTCCATTGTTTTCCAGCATGTTTATGTATATTATCTCTCCATCTGGATCGTGGCCTGCCTGGGTTGCGTTTCCCTATTCTCGGCTTCCATTCCGCGATCTTCTTTGTCCATTTTTCATCCGGTAATCTCATGACGTGTCCCGCCCATTGCCACTTAAGCTTCGCAATTCTCTGTATGACGTCGTCGACCCTTGTCTTGTTTCTGATCCATTCATTTCGTTTCATGTCTTTAGGCGTATTCCCAGCATAGATCTCCCCATCTTCCTCTGAGTGACTTGCAATTTATGTCTTGTTGTTTCGGTGAGCGGCCATGTCTCCGATGCTTAAGTGAGTATCGGGAGTATGCATTGATTGAAAATTCTGGTCTTCAGGTGTTGTGGGAGACTAGATCTGAAGACCTGTCTTAGCTTCCCGTATGCAGCCTACCCTAGTTGGATCCGTCTTTCTACCTCTTTCACTTGACAGTCGCCTGAGAGTGATATTCGTTGTCCCAGATATATATACTCCTCAACGATTTCTATTTTTTCCTCACCTTCAATTTCAATTGGGGTTGCGTCTTCTCTGTTTGACATTATTTTAGTTTTGTTGATGTTCATTTTTAGTCCTATAGTACCGGCGGCTTCTCTTAGATCTTTAGTCATTTTCTTGTTTTTTTTTCATGTTATCAGATATAAGTACGATGTCGTCTGCGAATCTCAGATTATTCAGTCGCTCCCCGTTTATAGTAATGCCGAGGTTGTCCCAATTTAGTAGTTTGAAGCTGTCTTCCAGACAATTGGTGAACATTTTGGAGAAGATGGTATCCTCCTGTCGTATTCCTAGTTTTACATCTATAGGCTTGGTCTCATCAAACGTCTGGATCGTTATAGTAGCTTCTTGGTAAAGGGCGTCTATTAGTGTTATATATCGGTGATCAATCCTGCATCTTTTCAAGGAGTTAATGAGTGCCCATTTTTCGACTATGTCGAAGGCTTTCTCGAAATCGATGAGGGTCAAGTATAGGGGCTGGTTGTATGCATGTGTTTTTTCTATTAGTTGTCGAACAGTGTGTATGTGGTCGATGGTGCTGTAGCCATGTCTAAAGCCAGCTTGTTCTGGTGGTTGAAACATCTCGAGTCGACTTGATATTCTGTTATTAATAATTTTAGTAAGTAGTTTGTATAGGTGTGAAAGGAGTGATATGGGTCTGTAGTTTCTAAGATCTTGTTTATTTCCTTTCTTGAATATTAATACTACTTTAGCATTCTTCCACTCTTTGGGGACGTTTCCTGTTTCTAAGCATTGGTTGAATAGGTGTTTCAGATGATTCAATATATTTTTGCCTCCCCATTTAATTAATTCTATTACCAGTTGGTCTGGACCGGGTGCTTTGTTGTCTTTCATCCCTTTCAACGCTGACTTTTTTTCATACTTACATATAGGTGGTACGTCTTCTGTGTAGTGCTTTGTGAGTTTCGCTCTTTTGTCTCGTGTGATAGTGGCCTGTGTCGTCTTTGAGGAGTATAGTTCCTTATAAAATTCTTCGATATGTGTAAGGATCTGTTCTCGGTTGGTTAAGAGTTTGCCATTTTGATCTATCAAGTTTATGATTTCGGCTCTCCCTTCTGTTAACTTCTTCCTGAATACTTTAGGCCCCTTGTTTTGTTCGATGATATTTTTCACTATTTCTTCATTATATTGTGCTACATCTCTTCTCACTCTTCTTCTAATTTCTTTGCTTGCTTCTTTCAGTTATGCTTTACTTAAGGTGTTTCTTTTGCTATTTTTTTTGTCAATAAGTTTCTTTGTCGCTTCCGTTATTTTTGATTGTCTCCGTGTGATGTTATTTTGTGTAATTTTTGTAACTGTTTCCATGATACTTTGTTTCAGTCTGTTGTTAATTTCGTAAATGTTTGTGTTTACCTTTATGTTTACTGTACCGAGTGTTTGATTTAGCTCTTTTTCATATTCGTCTCTGATTGTATATATCCTCTCGGTATCTATTCGTTTTGTTCTTTTCTTCGTTAACTTTTGTCTCTCTTTCAGTAAGCTTATTTCTATTCTTGGTCTTACTAATCTATGATCACTGCTGTCGAACCTATAATCGGTATTTATTTTACGATTTTAGAATCTTCCAATATAAATATATGTATTACATATTTGGTAGTAGCATCTGAAAGGTATAATCAACACTTTTTAATTTATTTTTTATTTGTGTTCGCGACAAATACAAAATTGCTTAAGCTGGTTTGATGAATCGGATTTCGATCTCGATTTTAGAATCGGATTTCGATTCTCGATTCTAGAATCGGATTTCGATTCTCGATTCTAGAATCAAAAATCGCTTTTCGGTTCTAGAATGTAGAATAGTTTCCCAATTCTAAAATCAAAAATCGTTTGTCTTCTCTTGCAACAAGAATGGTTTGCGATTCCAGGATTGAAAATAGTTTCCAAATTCACATCTTTAGAATTGAAAAATAAATTGATAGGATAAGTGAGATTAGTCTTCCAATTTCAGAATTATGAAAGTCTTCGAACCTATAATCGGTATTTATTTTACGATTTTAGAATCTTCTAATATAAATATATGTATTACATATTTGGTAGTAGCATCTGAAAGGTATAATCAACACTTTTTAATTTATTTTTTATTTATGTTCGCGACAAATACAAAATTGCTTAAGCTGTTTTGATGAATTGGATTTCGATTCTCGATTTTAGAATCGGATTTCGATTCTCGATTCTAGAATCAAAAATCGCTTTTCGGTTCTAGAATCTAGAATAGTTTCCCAATTCTAAAATCAAGAATCATTTGTCTTCTCTTGAAACAAGAATGGTTTGCGATTCCAGGATTGAAAATAGTTTCCAAATTCACATCTTTAGAATTGAAAAATAAATTGATAGGATAAGTGAGATTAGTCTTCCAATTTCAGAATTATGAAAGTCTTCGAACCTATAATCGTATTCATTTTACAATTTTAGAATCTTCCAATATAAATATATGTATTACATATTTGGTAGTAGCATCTGAAAAGTATAATCAACACTTTTTAATTTATTTTTTATTTATGTTCGCGACCAATACAAAATTGCTTAAGCTGTTTTGATGAATCGGATTTCGATTATCGATTCTAGAATCGAGAAGCAGTTTTAACGACGCTGCAGAACCGATTCTTAAAGCTAAAGAACCGATTCCGATACTAGACTCGGAATCGTTTGACAGCACTACTTGCGCGATATGACTTCGTACTTCCAGTTGTTGTCTTCCCTCACTACTGATTATGGTACCTACCTAGATATTTATATCTGGGTGTTAACTCGATTGTTTTGTTGTTTATTGTTATTCCCTCTAGTCTCAACTTTTTTTTTTGTAATTGTCATGTACTTCGGTTTTTAGGATCATATCTAATTCATAAACTTTACTGGTTTTGTATACGCGATTGAAGAGAGTTTGAAGCTCTTGTTCTGTTTCAGCGATAAGGATGGTGTCATCGGCATAACGTAAGTTGTTTATTACAATACTATTGATTTTTATACCTTCTATGCTGTCTTCTAACGCTGTTCTAAATATTATCTCGGAGTAAATATTAAACAACAATGGTGAAAGAATACATTCTTGTCTAACTCCACGTTTTATACTTATTTCTTCAGTGGTGCCTTCTGTTGTACGGACCTGAGCTGTTTGTTTCCAGTATAAATTTGCAATGATCTGTATATCTTGAATATTTAAATTTATTTGTTGAAGAATTTCCACAAGTTTATTATGCCGAATTCGATCAAAGGCTTTCGTATAATCTATAAATCCTAGAAATACGTCCTTGTTAACGTCTAAGCATCGTTCGGCTAGTATGTTTAGGGCAAATAGCGCTTCGCGTGTTCCATTTCTAAAGCCTAGCTGCGTCGCTGATAAGATGAATTCACATTTGATGTATATGCGGGAGTGCATAATTTTTAAGAATATTTTCAGGCTGTAACTCAATAAACTGATGTTTCTATAATCTTCACACTTTTTTGGATGTACTATTTTGAGGAGTGTAACGAACTGACTTACATACTGCATTAAATAACTTGACCAACAAATCTACGTTTCCTTCGTCAATAAGTTTTATTAGTTCGGTGGGAATTTCGTCTGGCCCTACCGCTTTATTATTTTTGGACTTCTTTGTTGCATTTACAATTTCTTCCTTTGTTATTTCAGGTGCCTCTTCTTTATTTGTTATGTTTGTTACGTTTGTTGATTCCGTTCTTTCATCATCATACAATTCCTCCACATATTCCTTCCATCTATCAAGCTTTTCTTCTGTTGTAATTATTTTTCCATGTGTGTCTGTAAGCGGTCCGTACTGTTTGGTTTTACGTAGATTGCATGTTTCTTTTATCGTTTTATGTATGTTTCTTGAATTATATACTTTCTCCAGTTCTTCAATTTCTAAACACTTTCCTGTTACCCATCTTTCCTTAGCTTCGCATATTTTTCTAGTTATACTTCTGGTGAATTCTTTGTATTTTTTGTCATTTATGCCCTTCATTTCTCTTTTTCTGTCCATTCGCTCCAATATCTCTACTGTTATCCACTCTTTCTTTCTTTTTTGCTTTTGATTGGTTTTTAATATTTCATTAAAAGCATTTCCAGCATTTTCTTTAATAGTTGTCCTTGTCCATGTGTTATCTGTGTCCCCTTTATCAATTGTTTTTCTCGCTATTTGTTTTAAGTCTTCGTTGATTCGCGCAATTAGTTTGTTTTTAACATCAGGTTCATTTTATCTGCTGAATGTTTATCTGCTGAATGCCTGTATAACACGACGCAGAATTCTGTACAAAATTTGTTCAGAATTTTGTACAGTGTTTTTACCTAATTCTGCAATTTTTAGTTTGTTAACGATCACAGAGGGCAGAAAAGTATATGTTTACCATGTATTTACCCCACGGCGCTGGCACTTCGCGCACTTTCACTTATCTCGCGCACGTTCTTTATTGCCGCTTTATTGTTTGCTTTGTGGTGCGTTCATATAAAATAAATAAATAAAAGCGCTGCGAAAATATGCGTCAATTTAATATTATGAAATCTTGATAGAATACTACATTATCATCAGTCACATAACTATTTTGACAGTTTTCTCACAGATGTCAACGTAATTTGCATTTATTTGCGCATGCTCACTTTCTGCCCATCTTTTTGGTTGTCTTCCCACCGGTCTTCTTCCATCAGGGCGTTCTGTTCTGCATGTCTTGGCTATTTGCTCGTCTATCATTCTATCCAGGTGTTGACGCCATCGCCGTTTTCTCTCTTTGGACCGTTTAACAACGTCTATATTTAACATGTTTCTCTTATAGATGTATGTACACATTTGTTTAAAGAAATTTCTAATATTGATCTGAGGGTGTTTATTTCTACGGTTTGCAATTTTCGTTTTACCCTTTTTATCTCGACTCGGATTTATGTTGCATAGGTTAGTATTGGCCGCACGACGCTTTTATTAATCTTGATTTTACTATCTACATGCATATGCATATTTATTTCTCCAAATTGTTTGTGTGAGACATCCCGTTATTTTCATAGCTTTTGTTGCCTGATTTTGCGTTTCATTGTACAAATCACGGGCGCTTAATATCTCCACACCCAGATATGTACTAAACGTCATTACTTTTCCTATAACGGTTCCGTGTTCCGTCCGATTCCTGCTTACATCTTAAGGTTTTTCTGTTGCGTCTAGAGTTTTGGTTTTCTCTGTAGAGATTTTTATGTTATATTCCTTAGCTGCAGTGTTAAATTTATGTAGTAGCCTCGTTTTCATTGTTGGCTATCAATAGAGCGTCATCTGCGAAACAAATTATATCTATTTATATTAGTATTCCCCATTTTATCCCCTTCCATTGGTTTAACTTCTGTTATTAGCTGCTCTATAACAATATTTAAGAGGAGTGGGTTTAACGAATCGCCCTGTTTGACTCCTTGAGATACTATTACAAGACATTACATTCCACATACCCAATTTCAATAAACTTTTCTTTTTTCTCTTATTGTAGCCAAGACTCAGCCTCAAACGCATTTTAACTCTGTACTTATACCTCCGTTGCCATGGTAACGCCTACGTCACTGTTTAGAATTGATTCGCGGTGAATTGCGCAAGTGAAGAGCTGAGTCGCCATCATCTGCTGAACTTCATATTCGGATTTGACCGTCGGTTTTTAAACGATTTCAACAATTTTGAATTCACATTTTTAGCTGTAGTTTTTTAATGATATTTTCTCTCTGACTGACATATTATTTGATGTTCTCCCTATAGAAATCGTTGAATATTAATTTTTGTGTTACAAAAATAAATAAAACTATTGAACTATTAAAGAGGAAAAGGAATGACGATTTCTTTGATAAACTCTTCGAAAACACTAAGGAAACAGAAATAACACAAATCGATATTAATAAGCGCCCTAAGCGGGAATATGCTAGCCTTACAAATAATGACATCAGAAGAAAATATAGAATTTTGTTTTATGAAGTACTGGATCACATTGTAATGGAAATGGAAGTAAGGTTTCGAGACTGCGGTAAGTTACAATTCATGTCTTTGGCGGATACTATGAAATTCGAACAATATGATTCGTGTTTTCCATCTAAAGCATTTGGAAACTTAGGTCAATTTTATGGCAACATATTTACAAATAGTCAGCGTCTTAAATACGAATTCAATCTTCTTTATGCCGATGAAAGTTACCGCAATCTACAGACCCAAGAATTACTAGAAAATCTCAATGAGAACAAAGACATTTTTACCGAAGCTATTAATTGTTTTGCCTCATATTAACTAATCCGTCGACAACTGCTTCAGTGGAAAGAAGTTTTTCTTGCCTTAAACGAATAAAAACGTACTTAAGAAATGCAGTATCTCAAGATAGGCTTTCTTCTTTGGCAAATATTTGAATTCAAAAAGAACTCTTATTAGAATTAATAAAAAATCAACCATTTTACGAAGACATAATAAATAGTTTTGCTGCATTAAAGGACAGAAGGATAGACTTGGTCTACAAAAACTAGGTAACTTGACATTGAATTATATTTTTTCTATTTGTTATTATTAGTCCTTTTACAATAGCATTTCACCTATTTTGTTACCAGCGAGCCGCCACTGACCGTTATATCGCTATATATATAATTGCGCTTCAAAACCAGAACACATCATAAAGTCGGAGCACTTGGTTGCGTTATATTGTTATTTATTTTTTTCGCTATATCGTTACATCGATGTATCGTTATATCGTAATATTATTATATCGTCATATATTCATATTGTCATATCGCCATAAGGTCACATTGTCATATCGTTATATCTCTATATCATTATAACGATATACCGCTATATGGTTATTTATTTTTGTCGCTATATCGATATATCGTTATATCGCTTTGTCGGTATATCATTATTTGATATGCGCTACTTCACTACATTGTTATATCGTTTTGTAGTTATATCGTTATATTTTCTAAAGAGTCAATAGGGAAGCAGAACCATCCACTTATGTCGCTGTGACACACGTTGAATTGACTAGAACAGTATTTTAGGGGCCTACGGCCCCGATTCGCCATTCTGTGCTCCCTAAGGTGCCAATAGGGGAGGAGAGACATCCATGTCTATGGTGACCACCGTGCCTGACATGAAAGATGCAACACAGGAGCCCCCCTATAAACAAAATTAGATTTAAATTAAAAGAAATTAAGTGGTACCTAGAAAATCTTTCCGAAAATTATAATTGACCAGAAAAACAATAGATCAAAAAATTGGTCCTAGAATTCTGGGTTAAATTAGGGGAGTTATTAAAAGTAAAACCTAAACATAATTGATATTTTTGCGCAACTAGTTTTTGCTCAGTATTTGTGAACCAAATTAAGCACCGAAAACTATATTTTTTCGACTTGATTTTAAAAGAATATTTTTGGATGTTTACTATTTTCTATTTTATGGGTGAAATTTATAATTTTTAGTTAAATTTATTACCCATTTGAAATAAAAATAACAGATGTTCTTCCAAGATGAAGATGAAGATTTGGAGTTAGACTTACCATGAAGTTTTTTAATCGCCTTTATGCATTGGAATGATGGTAAAAAAAGTATGCAAGTTTTGCTTAACAGAAGTTGATATCACTTCCATTTCTATCAGGAGTAATACCAACTCACCGTAAGTACATTCACATCCGTTTACACGTACTCGTACCATATGCTCTAGTAGTATAAACATAAAAACGAAGTAAGAACATGTATGTTCTTATTTTTCAAACAAACCCTAATATAGATTATTATAAGTATGTGAAAAGTCCAGGCGAAATGCTTCCCCGATTTTTTGGTGTAATGGGTGCACAGTAAGACTTTATCATTCTCGTTAATATGCATAGGAACACACAGCATCTCTGTTATTCATTATTTTATAATGGGAATTCTGTAATAATACGCGGTGGAACGTAAAAAGATGTAACACTAATTTGGTGGGAAAAGCGTGTTTCATTTAAGATCCCAACTAACAAATCAACTTTGTTCAAAACAAAATATTTTATTTTAGTTTATCACCATTATTATATTAATTATGAATGCAAAAAATAACATATCACGCAATAAATGTGAATGTGTAATATCCTAGATTTTGCCTGCAACAAAACCGTTAACAGGTTGAGCAATGTTGTTAGATTTAGTGTATAATTATCTTCCCTGCATTTCTATGGTATTAAATAAATACATGAAAGCTTTCTGTATTAGAAAATCTATATACATACTTGTTTCTGTTACGCCCGCTTTTGCCTTACTTCAAAACTTAGTGGACTTGTTAGCTTCCATCTCGAACTAAACTAAACATTAGAATGCAATTTTTGCACTTTTTATTGCTAGAATGAGTTCTGTTCTATACATAAATATATTTCAAAATAAACCAGATATTTCGGGAGGATCGGTTACATTTTATGCCCTGTACGTAATTATTTATTTTATTACGTTACTTAAGCATGACAATATGTAATAACTAATAAGGTTTATCAATCAAATTTAACTAAAGATTAATATCTACAAGAATTTAAATGCCATCTGTTACGGGCCAATTCTCACTACGAGAATTCTGGGACAAAGAAAACGCACGTTGGCGTGCTAAGAAATTTTCGGTACGGCCAAACGCGCTTTTCCTGGACCCGCAAACAAAAAAAAGATGGTAAAGGCCAGCGGCTTGCTCAGAGGAGTAGGGGGAGTTCGCTAAAAATCGCTTATAGAGAAAATGCTTAAAGTTGTATACAGGATGCGTCGAAATAAGTGGGCGCCACCTTCCAAAATCCAGCTGGTTTTGTAGGTCCTCGCGGAAGGTCGAGAAACCAGCAGCTCACGTGAGTGGAACCTACCTTTAATTGTGCCTTCGCCTGTATAATTAAAGCTTGCAAAATTTTCACATAAACACATACAGAGTACACATAAATAAAAGAGGCAGTAAATTTTAACACATATAATGAAACTGTTTGACCAAAATACAACAAAATGGCAAGTTATAACACAAATAGTTTAGAGTTACAATTACTATGGAAATCCTTGAACGTTCGTGGAAAACGACGCCGCTGACTCACAATAATTATACTGCGATTTATCTGTGTGGTCAATGGCGTAGTTTACAAGAAAATACTATTTTAATATTTTTTACAAACAATAGCGATTGAAGATCGCTTTTGGGTTGTCTACAAAGAGTTCCAAAATCGCGAAATTCTGCAAGTTGACGCGAGCAAAAAAAAAAGGTTTATTCTTCTTGACTGCACAACAAAAAAACTGATTCTTTACCTTGACGGTTGCAAAAGACGGGCACAATGTACGGCAATAGATGCGAGACGAAGTACAGGGGCCAGGACAACGACGCTTTTCGGGGTAGCGTTGGGAGCGATGAAGCTGCTATGCCCCTGGCGAACACCGAGCTGGTTTCAACTGAGCCCGCTAGCGTGGAGATAATAGAGCGAGGCTTTTTCGGACGGGAACAACCAAACTATAGCAAACCACTTGCACGGTTTTGTTTTTCTTTCTCTTCACTTCACAAAGATCCGAACGAAGTTCGATAGTAGCAATTAACTCAAATTGCCCAACACAAAGCGAACCCTCTGTTATTTTTATTAATCCGACGTAAACGTCGACTTGTTTGTGCCCAACAGCACACGGTACTACGATACTTAACAGGGCGCCGTAAAGGAAAAGAAAGCTATCTTTCAAGTCACGTCCTTCCAGCTCAAAGATCTGACCTGCACTCGAAATACATTTACGGACCTCGACGGATGTTGATTTCGAGGACCGGAGTTCACAAGGCTCGGAAGTGAACTGAACTCAAAATGCAATGGAGCCTGCACTTCTCCCCTCAAAAGATTGCACAACATGAAGAAATCTTATGGAATGTTACACAAGAAATTCTAAAAGGTTCTAGAAAATACGTCTCAACGCTTCTGAATGGTACTGTTGTATAAACGAAAAACAATTCTTGGAAATATTTTTGTTCGGCAGAAACGGGATCACAAAAGAAAAACCTTGGGACTCGTATAACATAAATAAAATTCTGTACGGGGAAAAATTTAAACGAAATTATAAATAGTGCTAAACCTGGCGGAAATTTAAAATGCGAACGCTAAAACGAAGCTTAAATTACTATGAAGCGGCCCAACTAAATTAGGGAATTAATCCGTACTATGAAGGGGCACAAAAATAACATAACACATCATTCCAGTTGCTATTCCAAAATCATTGCCATTGCACTCAACAGACTGAACCAACATTTCTGATCATAATAACGATCTTGTTTCCGTTTACACTCTGTGTATAACACATCTTCACAAACATTGCAAATTTTATTAACGTATAAACAATTATTTGAATGCATAACGAACCAATCTTGATTGTGTCAAATGATTATTTTGCAGTACAACATGGTTTTCACGCTTGCCTTTCGTGATTAAAAGTTACTTCGAAAATTATTTAAAAGTTGACGGAAATTGGAAATATTCCGTTGAAAACTGCATCGAAGATTTTCTAAACGTTGCTTTTGTACATCAGCGGTTTAGAGAAACTTCAAAAGTGTGACAAATTTTCGTGAAAAAGTTAACGACGTTAAAAACCACGGCATTCGGTTGACAAAAGTTACAGATGAAGTTGTTGTAGCAGCGACAAAGATAATGGATAATGAGTCCCGTTTTTAGGATGTGATCTGGTATAGTGTTTTTATTCTCAATTGGCACACTTTACCTGGAGAGGCTTATTTTGTAACACCGGATTAGCATGTCTGGTATACTTTAACTCCTTGCTGGACCTAGCGCAGGGTCGTATTTAGAATTGCAAGGCCTATTAACAGAAACAAAAATAAATTGCTTCTTACAATTTTCATAATTAAGGATAATTTGACGATATACATTTACAGACATTAAAGTCGATACTAATTAAGTAATTATCCCTTGTCGGCATTCTTTATATTTACAGAGAGAATACCTACTTTATAATAATTAAGAGATCTTTAAATGCAAATAAAGTATATAGTGGTGCATATTTGAATATTATTTTGTTCCATATGATCATATTAAGTATTATAAATATAGCGGGCGCCGAGTCGACCAATTTTTTCCCTTTTTCTGAAAGAAGAAACTGGAAATTCCCCTTAATACGTGCAATGTTCACTTCGAGCGGTACAGCACGCAGATAATCAGTTATGTAACAATTTTTAACAATACAAATCCTTTTACCGGGAGTTAAGCCTCGCCAATTGAGAATAAGAACACTATAACCACTCTCATTTTTGTGTTGAAATGCTTCTTTATTCTGAAAAATATGGTGTTTGGAGAACTGTGACTGCAAAACGATTAATTGCATCATTGTTTGTAAGGAAATATAATGCTGAAATTTTGCAACCATTGATTAATGACAAATTACGAGACGGTAATATTCTACAAATCGGGGCTAGAACGCTTTGCACCCCTGAAACTTTGCAGCTATTAAGGGAATTATTCGAGGAAAGATTAACGAGAAATACAGAAAATCTCAAATCTTGTGATTTTACCCCTTGCGATTCTGTTTGTGGCCTTGCATCAAAAACTCAGCATTTTTAACTCTTATTGAAAATAAGATTCAAGAAATAAATAACATGCCCCAATGTTAGGAATCGTATTGAATGATATCACACGAAACGTTCAGAAATGTATTGAAGCAGCATGTGATGGACAATTTGATCATCTTTTATAATAAAACTAATAAAACACGTCAAATGTAAATAGAGCTTCCTACTCTTTCATTCTAATGAAAGTATTATTTAATTTGCCATGTAATGGCGTTTATTTAATTATTCTTAGTGATAGAAGTTAATAAACAGACAACCCGCCTGAAAGAAGGTTTGTGGGGTGCCTAATTTGAGCCTTTCATTTACAATGTACCAATTAGGAGAGAACATACGTTTATCAAGTCATGGCTAATTTCAAATAGTTGGATTTTCGAACACTCTCAATCTCATTATTTAAACACTAACTGTAATTACATATGTGGCTGATTCATACCCTTAGTAGTCTAAACTTTTAATGTTTTGTTAATCTATTATTTACCATGAGGTTTCTCTGTTATTTTTGAGGGGCGGTTTTCAAGATTCTTGAATTTTATCGCAGGATTATTTCAGTTTTTCCTTCGCTCAAATCACCCTGCATAATGAAATATCGACATCTGCTATTAAGTTCTAATAACTAGTATGGGGTAAATACCATAAATGTCTTGAATATAAAAGACTAAAGTACTAAAGCTAGGAAAAAATGCTTTGAAGACTCAAGGAAAAAAATAGCCAATTACATCGCGTGAAGCAAAGTCAAGGATGTCTAAAAGTCATAAGAAAACACACCTTAACGTTTACTTGCTTACTTGCTTCTGTGAGTTTGATCAGAAAAGTACGGGTGCCAGTTTCAAGAATGACAGTTGGAACTGCTATTATTTTCTATGCGCTGATTGTGTTTGCAAATTGCACTATTCGTAAGTACAATATAATAATAATTAAATTAGTTTAGTATAATAATGGAAAAATACAATTTACTTAAAAATGCATATTATTAAAAAATTCCACCACATTTCAATAATTAGTCCACGGCTAACAAGATTGGGCAAGCTTACCAGTCAAGTTCAAAATCACCTTGTGTGAGCAAGGTCAAACACCAGTGCAGACTTCCACTTATAGATATCGAATATAGAATAGTTTCCAGAAAACTAGAAACAATATCTAAATAATTAGAGATGCAAATCGGAAAAAAGTATTTCACAAATATCCAGAATCGAGAAGAAGGCACTAAACACCGAGAAGGAAAATAAAAACAAAACTGGAAAAAACTCAAACATGATCGAATACCATTTTGTTTTAAAACATAGACATTTTTGAAAAATTGCTGCTGAATGTTTATATCCGTGGCAGAAATTCTATGAGTTCTATGCTGTCTTAATACTTAATACATGCATCCAAGTACGATTTTCTTTTTCTATAAGGTCAAAATCAAAGAAAAAAAAGATCAGAGGCATCTAGAATACAAAACTCGCTAGTGTGCAACATTTCATACATGCTTGTAAATTTAATTTGATTATTAACTGTATGTACGTACATCTATTTTGTAGACGTTACCGTTATAGATTTTGAGCATCACTCGACTTGAAAATAATTTTTTTAAGGAACAATCTTCATGGAGCAATTTTTAAAATGTTTTGAACTCAGCTTTCGGTGTGAATTGGAGTAGTACAAGAAGTTACTTAATTACATTTTAAGAAATTTTGTTAATTGGCAGTTACGCAACAATTCGCATGCAGCTTTCTCTTGGAAATATTGCAATATAGACACAGATAGGTTAAAAGTTCAGTGCACACTGTGTGGACCAGTGCACCAGTTGAAGAACTCTCCTCACGCGACATCATGTTTGAATGCAGAGCGAGGTTAAATGTGGTAATCGAATATAACTTTCACTTTTCGAACCGCAGAAAAGCATTATAAGTTATAACAATAGTTGTTGAGGAAAAACTATACAGGATTTTTTCAAATTAGCGTTAATGGTTTAATACGCTACCGACAACGTAAAGTAAATACAATAATTGTACCATCAAAATTTTATCGGGATCTTCGTTTCAGGGTTATCAAGCACAAAAATGTGGTAATATGGGTAAATTAAATTAATGTAGGTGAGATACTTCATTAAAAAGCTGGACATCCTTGTAGTTATAGGATGCCCCCCCCCCCCGCAGTTTGTAGGTACATTGGTTGCTACCTCTTTGCGTACATGCAAGGGTGGTGCTTGTTTCTGCATTTCACATACTTGGAAGCAGCGTGATAGCGTCACTGTGCATGCTCGAATTTTTCGCAGCGGTGCGGTGGTAGAGTCAGAAGACTGTAAGAAGTACACAATGCGCAAAAATGGCAGGACTTCAGTGGCGTTGCAGCTAGGGTCCGCGCTCTAACCTAGCCGTTGTTAGCGCGTATCGTGGTGCGGTTCCTGTTTCGTAACGGAGTTTCTTGTGCTAGAAAAAAGTAATATTTAATCTTTCGATTTCGGTTTTTTTTTTGTAATATACTAAACACAATAATTTTTATATCAAAAAATTCTAAATTTTATATAGCATAAGTACCCTAACTTTACCAAAAACAACGTACGTCACTGCTCATCAGCAAACTGCAGTTTAGTGGTCAGATTTCGGTGAGCCGTCGTGTACAGTTTTCCAACACTCTCTCTCTCCCCCTCTCTCCCTCTACCTCCTTCTCTCTCTCTCTCCCTCTCTCTCCCCCTCTCTCTATATATATATATATATTGTGATGGATTTTAACTAGCTAGTTTGTTCGATGTCAATTTATTTATTTTCAAAGGATACTCGTGTATAATATCTTGTTATGGAATTCGGTTTTCTTTTTGTTTCATAATTAAGGGTAGACCTTAATGCAGTTAACTTCTTGTTTGGGTTGAAAACTCGTGTATGATGAAAACCTAGAACAAAAAGAATTTTTGTTAAAATGTTATTATTAAGAAGATTATATGTTAAGCTACATGCATAGAAAGATGACATAGATTACCTATAGTCTGTCCATTTCCAAGCTAGAGCGCGCGTAAACAAATGCATGCGGAGTTCACGTGAACGGAATATACAGAGCAGTATTAGGAATTTTGTGCAGATACACATGAACAAACTCTCAACTATTATCTTATTGAAAATATTTAAAGAAGACAAGTAAAAAGTAATAAAAAACATTTTTTATTCAGAAAACTCAGAACTGCTATCATTTGTATTAACATTAATTATCATGGGTTCAACACTTATTTCTATAATATTATCAATTTCCCACATTTTTAACTCGACCTTTTCTTTAACATGCTGAATGCATTTCTGCCATGACTCTTGGGAAATATTTTGAACTGCTTCGTGAAACAAATTTTTGCAATCAGCAAATTTAAAAGTTGTATTTTTGCTAGCAACTTCATTTTTAATTTCACCCCAAATGAGTTCTATAGGATTCAGCTCACAGTGGTAAGGAGGAAGTCTTAAAATTATTTTATTTTGACTTTTAGCCATTTCGTCAACAATATATTTATTATACTGGTCTTTATGTTTACGAACTATATCCAGCAATTCAACCTTTAGCATATTATCATCAAATAAAATGTTTTTAGAAGTTAACCAATTCTGGATGTCTGCCTTCTTCGTAATCGTAGTGGGAATTTTTTCCAATTTTCTGGAGAGGTACGGCGCGTTGTCCATCACAATTACCGCGTTTTGTTCCAGATTAGGTAGACCATTTGAAAACCAATTTTCAAACGATTCGCCTACCATTTCTTCATGGTAGTCTCCCGTTTTTTTCGATTCAAATGCCCATAGAGCGTCAGGAAAAAAGCCGTCATCACTGCCAATGTGGCAAATTATTAACCTCTTGCCCTTTCCTGAAATGTAAGATTGATATAGAAGGGTTAATTTTTAGACGTCTTTTACCTGCAGGGTTCTTCAATCCACCTGATAAACCGGAAAAGAATGCTTGCCTTGAAGATTTCACAGTTTTGTCAACCCAAACATGCGATTTAGTATGCCCAGCGTTAATCCACGTTTCATCAAGATAGTATATTTTCCTATTGTCTATCCTATATTGCTTAATTTGTTTTAAATAATTTCGCCTCCAAATTACGATTTCGTCTTTATCTAATAACATACTGTTTCTTCCGCGACGTTGATATTTAAAATTGAGCGTTTTTAAGAATTTGTGGAATGTGCTTCTCTTGAAATTAGGTAGATCACTGTCTTCGTTCACTTCTTTTAGAACCTTATCTAGAGTTGGGATTTGATTATTGAAAAAAAAATTATGGACTATTCTTCGGATTGCATTTCTATCAAAATCGTCTATGTCATCGAAACTGTTCTTGCGATTTTGATTTGTTTTTGGAGCCGCGAATGTGTGAGAGTTTTTATGTTCACGAATCACGTTATAAACAGAGGCACAACTTACACCCATTTTAATTGAAACAGTATTTACAATATTAACAATAACATCTTCAGGATTATTTTGCATTTCACACTTATATACATTTAAAATAATCTCTTTTTCTTTCACACTCAAATGTCCTTTTTTTGCTCGTTTTCGTGGAGGACTAATTGTATTTTGAACTGCAGGAATTATTGCATCACTATCAGTACTCGACATAATTAATTCAACAATAATAAAACAAAGTATAATAAAGAAAAAAATTGAAAATACACTTAAACCGTCACTGCAACAAAAGTAAGACTGCAAGCTCAACGACCAATAAGATGCAACTGCAGCTCTTGCACTCGCTTAGCACGTGGTGATCACGCATTAATTTTTGTTTACGCGCGCTCTAGCTTGGAAATGGACAGACAGAACTCAATTAATAGCTCAGCTCTAATATGTTTGGACCTCGTAAGAAGATGCAGCAAGATCTGAGAAGTTTTTGGAAAAGTGTATTTTGAATTTTGTGTAGAACCTAAGATGTTTTAGAGGCCATTTTAGAACGTGTATTAAGTGTCTATGTGGTCGGGGGCAGTTTGGAAAGTGGCGCTGTAAAATTATAAACATTTATAAATTAATTATTTTAACTGTCAAAATTTTAATTGTAATTATTTTTTTAGATCCATGTATTATTTGGTATTTTATTTTACGCAAATTTAATTATGCATGCAACACTAGAAAAATCCAATTCAATATATTTAACTAGTGATTGTACTGTATTAATCGATCACAAAACCCTTCTATTTAATATAAAAGTAACTTCCAATAAAAACGAAATAATGAGAATTCCAAGCATCAACAAATTAGAAAGGAAAACAACAAATTTGAATAAAATAAAGCCACTATACCTTTTACCTATTAATACAAGAAACATTATTAATAATCAGGCCCTAATCCAAAAGGAACAAAACTTATTAGAATCTGATAATATAGATAAGAAATCGTACTCGATCATCACAATTATTGCTTTAGTTTTAACCATTATAATAATTGTAGTAGTTATAATTATATGTTTATTGTGTTATTATAAAAGATCATTTCTTATGAATAAATTGCTGAAATCAACAAATTTCAAAAACTCTCAGTGTAATCAACTGGCCGAAGCCAAATTCTAACATATTTTTATATTTCTATATTTTTCTTATTTTAAAACGTAAAATAAACTAAGGATGGAGAAGTCATATATTCCAGTTACGCCCCTGGGGCCTGTAGTATCGTGTTACCGAACTACAGTAAAAGCGTACAGTGTTCTGTTAGCAGTGTCTGTCAGCAGAGCGCCAACTACCGTGAGTGTGCACCCGGTGGTTGGCTGAAAAACTGTGAGCGATTTAATCTTAAATCCCAAATCTCACCACCTCCGCGAGGTCAGGGGTGGAAACGTGTTCGTTCGAAATTGGCAACAAGATCGACGAACCGGCTAAGAGTGAGCAAACAAAGCGTGGGCTAGGAGACAGTGGAAAAGACATGGGGAGGACGTCTAGGACCCCCCCCCCTGGACAAGAGGAGACGGAGAAGAGTAGGAAGAGAAGGCCAAGTGAGCTAGAGAGAGAGTCAGAGGAGGAAGAAACAGAAATGAGTGGACAAGAAAGAGAGAATAAGACAATAGAGGAGAGGTACCTGGAGATAACGGATTACATAGATAAGAAGCTAGATCCAAACTTGAGAATGAGGAAACAAAACAAAGAAACCCTAACAGCAATGATAACAGAATGGGCATTCGCCCAAGCAGAGATCATAGGGAAAATAAAACATCTAGAAAAAGAAAACGAAACACTCAAACAAGAATTAGAGAAAAAGAGAGAGAACACACCCATAATATCCTATGCACAAAAAGCAAGCAACCCAAAACCAACAACTATGACTACGACAATTGAGAAAACCCAAACCAAACACACCCTCTTCATCACATCGAAGAAAGGAGAAAACAGAAAAGAGATACAATCTAAATTCACAAGGAGAATCAATCCCATTAAAGAAAGTATAAAAGTAAGAAACATAAGAACAACGAACAATACCCTCATTGTCGAAACGGAAACAAAAGATGACTTGGACAAAATTATGAACAATCAACGAATGATAACAGATCTGAAAATGGAACCTCCAAAGAAAAAGAAACCACTAATAATACTGTACGATGTACAGGCAAAATGGGATGAGGAGTACATAAAACAGGCAATATATGAGCAAAACCTGAAAGACCTTGTCGAGTTCGAAGAATTTGACAGGGGCTTCAATTTACGCTTCAAGACAGGTCCAAGGGAGAGACAAACTGTACATCAAGTGGCAGAAGTCGACCCCAAAATAAGGAAACTTATAATAAACAGGGAAAGATTATACATAGGCTTCCACGCTATAAAGTTAAAAGACTATATAGTTGTGGCAAAATGCCAAAAATGTCAAGATCTTGGACACGTCGCGAAATATTGCAAATCAGAACATCAAATATGTAACCACTGTGGAGAAAAACATAAAAAGGACGAATGTGCAAACAAGGAAAAGAAAGCAGTATGCATTCCATGCCAACTGCGGAAAAAGAAATGTAATAATATAAAAGAATGTCAGACACAAAAAATGATGTTGGAAAGATTGATTGGCAGAACGGATTATGGACTATAAGCCCATAAGAAGTCTGACAATCAACACTAACTGGCGAAATACTAACACAGACCAGAGAAAAAGAAAAAAGAAAAAGCCACCATCTAGAGTAAGAAGAGATCAAGCAAGATCGATAATGTATCACAGAATGAAGAGAGAAAGAATAGGAAGAAAAGAAGTAGAAGTAAAAGAGATAGGAACACAGACAGAAACGAGTAAAAAGGAGGAGAAAGAGGAAATATGGGGTTCAAGCGGGACAAAATGTCTTACTCACCTGCGTGAGACGACATTTAAAAAGGGAAAAAACGAAGAAAAGAAAATAGAAATAAAAATAGAAGAAGAAGAGGAAGGACAAGATGATCCGACAGGAGAAGGAAGTAAGAAGGATAGATGGAAGAAGTTTTTGAGACTAGGAAGAGTAAAGGAAGACAAGAGAGAGAGGGTAGTGAAGGTAGAGGAAGAAAAGAAGGAAGAGAAGGAAGTAGAAAAACATAATAAGGAAGAAGAAGAAGGAGGTGACAATGTTAAAATAGCTCGATTATACGAAAACCTCGAAGTGAATATGCAGTTATCTAGACTAGAGGAAGAGAAAACTCTAACGACAGCGCTAAGGCACGTAACCCGACTGTTACACCCAAAAGGCAAAACAATAACTTTCCCCGCAATAGAGGCGGTGGACAGAATTCAATTAAAAAGCATTAATCTGCGCAGAGAAATTAAAAGCACTCTTAGACCAAGTATTTACAAGAAGAGGTGAACCTTGGAACATCGATGAAATATATCGACAATTTGCAATGACTTACGGCCGAGTTACCTTCGATCCAAAACAAAGCTGGCCAGCCAGCCAACTACACGTACGCTATGCGTAATGGCTAACAACATCAAAATAGCACAAATAAATGGAATGAGGAGCTCGGCAGTAATGAGTGAATTAAGAAAGGTAGCGGAGGAAGAGATGACAGCAGTCATCGTGTTTAATCGCGAAATCACGACGACGGTGAACGGCAGTCTGAGCGACGAACACTGCGTGTGCGTTGAAATAAACACAAAAGCAGGAAACTGGATAATAGCCACCCAATATTATCAGTTCGCAGATGACATAACACCACACCTGCAAAAGACCAAAAGAATAGTAAGAAATTACCCAAACAAGAATATAGTAATATTAGCAGATGTCAATGCTAAATCGGCAATGTGGCACAGTGGGGTTACGGACGCCAGAGGAGAGGAACTAGAACTGACCATAAATGAACTGCAGCTAGAGATCCTAAATCAGCCTAACAATCCCCATACATACCAAGGGAGAGCAGGCGCCTCATCTAACATCGACGTGACACTGGTGAGCAGTAACTCGCTCGACAGAGTCACGAGATGGAGGGTGAAGGAAAATATTACCACCAGCGACCACAACCTTATTACCACCAGCGACCACAACCTTATTACCATGCACCTGCACAAGGACCGAGCGAGGGTAGAGGAAGTGGAAGCAAGGCGAAAATACAACATTAAGAAAGCTGACTGGGAGAGGCTAAAGCGAGAAGTAGGAACGCACATAACAACTGAAGAACAACTGAAACGTTCGTCTTTTTATCTCAATGGTTATCCATTCATTTTAACTCAATGGGATATGCGACGTTGTTTTTTGCATTGTTTTAAAAATCATGGCCTACGTGAATTTCTATAATTGCTTCTAGGAAAATGGCTCCATGTGCGGCTGATTATTGTTTCTGCTAGCTCCGCACAAATCATTCCTGCTGGGATTCTTTCTAGTAAAATGAAGAGACGCATTTTGGCGGTGAGAGCGTGCACACGAGTTAATTCCTTAGTGCAATTTTTTGTCTTCGAAAATTTTGAAATGCCTTTTTGAGCTACCTTATCTTGTGAGTGTTTAACTACAATGCCTGTGCCTTCGTTAATTTTCGTATGTTACGGCATCGATTTGATAGCTAAATAATTCAAAAACGGTGGATAAGAATGGTTTATTGTTGAAATGATGCTGTTCTGATTGTTGCGCAATTCCTTGCAACTCCAAATTTCTTCGGCTGCATCTCTAATAATGTTAACCTGCAGTCCCATAAAGAAGGGACACCCTGTCGAAAAATGTGTAACGTACCAAAAGGCCGAAGTCACAATAATTTAGTAAGAACAAGGAAAGCCTCGGCTAGCTAAATCATACTTACTTTAGAGTTGTGGGCTTTTGTTGAACATGACGAAATGATTTATAAATCAGTCCCTTAATTAGGGCGCCACTCCTTTTTGGAAGATTAAAGTTGATTGAATAATTAAATATAGTATTTGAGCAAAAGGAGAAGCTCAAAAAAACAAAAATTACCATAGATGATTAGAACAAGAATAAATTTATTAAAATAACACATTTAAACATTTCATAATAACAGGTTACAAACAGGATAAATTAAAATTTGACATTTAGTAAAGGCACACAAAAGATTAAAATTCAAATATTCCTTGAAAGCTCTCAGTGCATTTAAAATACTACATATTTCATAAAAGATTTCTTTTAACCACCCTAAGCTAAACTGATAATTCCGAAAAGTTTATTTATTTTAAACAATGAAATGTAGAAAATATATTTAAAAACAAACGTCCACTAACATCGAAGAAATACTTTGAAAGTTTACGTTGATTCATTTAAGCACTGTTTACATAATTAATTAGGGCGTTTCGAACATACCTTTGTTCTTGGAATGCAAACACGTCATAATTGGATGACGTCACAGGACTATGTATAATTATTAGTTGACAAATACGACAGCTATTGTTTGTTGTTCGTTTAAATTGAGCGAAGACTGGATTGCAGATTTTTCGACAGGGTGTCCCTTCTTTATGGGACTGCAGGTTAACATTATTAGAGATGCAGCCGAAGAAATTTGGAGTTGCAAGGAATTGCGCAACAATCAGAACAGCATCATTTCAACAATAAACCATTCTTATCCACCGTTTTTGAATTATTTAGCTATCAAATCGATGCCGTAACATACGAAAGATAAACGAAGGCACAGGCATTGTAGTTAAACACACACAAGATAAGGTAGCTCAAAAAGGCATTTCAAAATTTTCGAAGACAAAAAATTGCACTAAGGAATTAACTCGTGTGCACGCTCTCACCGCCAAAATGCGTCTCTTCATTTTACTAGAAAGAATCCCAGCAGGAATGATTTGTGCGGAGCTAGCAGAAACAATAATCAGCCGCACATGGAGCCATTTTCCTAGAAGCAATTATAGAAATTCACGTAGGCCATGATTTTTAAAACAATGCAAAAAAACAACGTCGCATATCCCATTGAGTTAAAATGAATGGATAACCATTGAGATAAAAAGACGAACGTTTCACAACCAAACATACATGATGAGGCAAAAAGAATAACGAAAATCATAAAAGACGCTATGTATATAGCAATTCCAAAAATAGACAGTAACCTAAAGATAACAAACAAGCAGTGGACGGACGAACTAACAAGACTAAGAAAACGAGTCCGAAAAGAAAGAAAATATTATCAGCGATCTAGAGTGGAGGACGAAAGGCGTCACCACCTCGATCGTTACAGACAATTTAAAATCGAATATCATCAAAAAATATTTGAGGCCAAAGAGACCAGCTGGGAGAAGTTTGTGAGAGAAAACCTCGAGACCGACGCGTGGGGTATACCCTATAAGATGGTCTCGAGGAAAATAAAATGCCCAACAATTTTCTCAACACTAAAACTTCCAGGGGAAGATAATACGAACACTAAGGACTGGAAGGAGTCGGCAACATTACTCTTACAAACTCTCCTGCCTGATGACGAACAAACAAATGAAAACCTAGAACAACAGAACATGAGAAGGCAAATAACAGATAGGCCAATAAATGATAACGACACCAGAACTTTTGAGCTCGAAGAAGTGGAAAGAGCGATAAAGGAAGCAAAAAGAAACAAGGCCCCGGGCCCTGACGGCATCAAAGCCGAAATCCTACAACAACTAATAACGGAAATAGCTGGACCGCTGGAAAAGCTATACAACAAGTGTTTAAACACAGGGAAATTTCCGAATATTTGGAAAAGGTCCGAGGTAATAATAATAAAAAAAGGAGAAGATAAGGATGCGGAAGAACCAAAGTCATACCGACCAATATGTCTGATAAACGTGATGGGGAAAATCCTTGAAAAACTCATATGTAATAGACTACAAGAACATAGAGAAATAGAAGGCATGAACGATGCACAATACGGATACAGAAAGGGGAAGTCCACCGAAGATGCGGTGAATAGAGCACTAGGCGAAGTAGAGGCCGCAGACTCCAGATATGTCATCACAGTCTTTGTGGACATATCTGGAGCCTTTGACAACCTATGGTGGTCAGCGCTATTCAGAAGACTAAGAAGCATCAACTGTCCCAGAAAAATATACGATATAATACGAAGCTACTGCCAGGATCGATGGGTGGTCATGCGCAGTCCCACTGAAACCTTGACCAAGCGAATATCAAAAGGGTGTCCACAGGGCTCCATATGTGGTCCCATTTTCTGGGACCTCATAATGGAAGAGCTGTTGGGCACTCTGGAGAGAAATCGAGAGGTCAGGGCAACGGTGGCATATGCGGATGATCTACTCATTGTGATAGAGGGAAACTCCCGACAGATCATACAAGACAAAACCAACCGCGTTCTAGAAGAACTAAACCAGTGGTGCAAATTAAATAAGCTAACACTATCAGAAAAGAAAACCACTTATGCGTTAATGAAGGGAAACCTCAACAGGGATCCCCTAATAAGCATAAGTGGGAAACGAATACAAAGAAGGTCAACAACAAAATATCTAGGAATCACGATTGACGAGAAAAAGAATTTCAGCCCACACATTAAAGAAACAGCAGACAAGGCGAAATGCATAATGAATAAGATTGCAAGACTAGCACAGAAAGAATACAAGATTCCACTGCACACAGTGCAGCTGTATTTCGGAACGGTAATGGCATCCATAGCTTCCAATCAGTGTTGGGTAGTAACTAAGTAAAAGTAACTCGTTACTAGTAACTAGTTACTTTTCAGTAACTTAATAGTAACTTAATTACTTTTGTGTTTTCAGTAATTGTAACTATAACACGTTACAATTATTTAGTAACTTTAGTAACTGAA
>JABXWE010020191.1:0-12300 GCA_014611495.1 Limonius californicus | reverse complement strand
TCCTTCAATCTTTGAAACGATATCTCTTGCGGGTGGTTTCAGTTTGGATATTTTTGGGCGTATATTCTTGCAGCCAAAAGGCAGTTTCTATCACTTTCACCCAGGGCGTAGATCATGTCTATTAATTCCTCCTTGGAAAAGTTTATTCTTCCTACCACTAATTAACTTTGTAGCAACCACACTTTGACACGCTTTGACGTTTGGCATGAATTCGTTTCCGACCCACCGCGATTGTTTCCATGCAGGTAACTTGATTATTGTAGTGCGTAGCACCAAAATTTAAAAACATGTCCGTACCTCAAAAACGGGTGATTTAAGGCGTATGACATGTTTTACAAAAGTTGTAGAGAAAAATAAAATACACACCCGTATGAACTGTCTTATTGGTGGTTCCTTATTGGTGGTTAAAAAAAAAATGAGTTTTGGCTCCTTTAAAGTGTCTTGAGTTTGTGGCTTTCTAAACTACGCCCTGTATAAGATAATCGAATTCTGCAAAAGGCAAGAGTTAAAACATGGCCCATTCTGCCCCTATGCAAAAGCCCATTTTTAAATCTCGAAAGATCGACTCATACTCAGCTTTCAAAATTTGGTCTGCCAACGCTGATTTTTTTGAAAAATATAAGCGGCCATTAGTGTAAGAGTATTTCGAAGAACACCATAGTATTCAAGTTTATTTAATAAAACAGTAACATACTACCATTTTCATGTAAAGGAAGATTTTACGCTTTTTTAATAATTTCTAAAATATTCAGCTATTCAAAGCGACAGTTTATAAAATTAGCAAAAAGCAAAGCAAGTACAGTTACTCTAGTCAAACTGATCTGCTTAACTCATAATCTCCTTAATGTATTGATACACTTACATTCTACTATATTTGGAGCATAATTACCTTAGCATATTTGAGCTAATAGAATCAATTGCTTAAAGTTAAACGGCATAATTAATAGAAACAATTACCGTAAGCATGTATAACTACAACAACGCACTTGTGCGCCGAAATAGACGTCAATATTCAGCCGAATGTCCCAGACCAGAGCAGAATGAGAGGAGCAGATGAAAAGCATTTAGAAGGAGTTGAAAGCAGAAAAGGGTGGCCCGTTGTACTTGCATATACCGGTCGACAACGCGGTTTTCACGGCTGCGTGTGACAGATTTGTAATTAAAATTCTCAGTTTGCGACTAATCACCACCGCCCTACATTCGCGTTGGCGGACAAACAACCAACTTTCAGCGATTGTTTTCAAACATAATCAAATTTAATTAAAGATCCGCGTCAAAACTAATTCAAATTACGCTCTCGCTTCCCTCCTTGGTTTATTATAAATTTCTTTAGTGAGACAATTATCACTTAAAATAACTTAAGAGCTGGAAAATATGCTAAAGTAATTTAAGCCCTTAATAGGCTTTTTGTCGAGCTACAAATTCTAAGGGTATTTTGAGCAAAAGAAAATTCGATTGTCTTCAGTGTTAAAGACAACGCGGAACTCGACACGTAGCAAAGTTTCATTCAGAAAAAATGTTTCATTAACGCATTCAAGACCTATGGACAATAGGATTACCGCATTGAATAAATGTGAATGATCACCAATTCAGATTGGCAAAACTAATTTATATCTTGCGCTATAAATAGGATCTCTGTGAATTACGGGAATTACTATTAGAACAATAAATATTAAAGGGAAATAGTAAATTTACAGTCTCCTGCACTGTTTACGTACTTCCGAGGATGTTTAATAATCAACAGAGAAATGCAAATATTCTACGAATGCACTAATTAATGTTACATTTTAATGGAAACGCAGTAACCAAATTTATCTCCTTGTTAATTATACAGAATTATTTAAAGCAATTCATGAAGTGATAAATCCTAAATTAAAAATTCAACTATTAGCAGCCATTATCCTTCCATAAATATGGAAGCCCTACGACCTAATTTAATGAAATTATACACATATTACTATATTTCAGACTACTAAAATTGTCACAACTATTACGAATACTTCAAGCAAGTAACACATTTTGGACAGTTCTGTCAATAGCTCAACGAGGTCGCGTTTGTTAAGCCTGCTCATTTAACGGCTCCGTAACATTTGCTAGTTCACGTTTGTAGCTTTAAGCAAAACACAGGAACTTGCAAAACACTGCAAAGAGAGAAGTTTTAGAATTGTTACTGAAATTATCTGCTTTTACCTGTAGTTTAAAAATGAAGAATTCCTGTCAAACTGGGAAGCATTCTCGTAGCTCAACCTTATCGTCAGTTTTCTGATTCTACATGTCATCTAACCCTTATTTTCCGGATACAGAATTGTAGAATGTTCAAAGAAAAAATTGTAGTAACAGCCCTGGGTAAAGATATCGTCGACGAGGTGAAAGAAAACGAAGAAGATATGTTCTTGATTAGTACTGCGTAGCTGATTAATCCCAAAACATATCGCGTTTAAAATGGTAATTCTGTAATACCATTATGTATCTTCTTCGTCTCACAACTCCCAGATGGGCGGTGGAGTGGTAGAGTTTCTAGCTCTACGGACGTCAAGTTCGAGCCGTTGTTATTTCATGTTTTCCACCATTTTCACCGATTCCTTCCACTTGCTTCTATATAATGCCATATGTTTTATTTCTCCCCATGATAGGTTTTGTTTTTCTAATTCTGTTCTTAAATTCCTTTGCCACGTTTCTCTTGGTTCCCCAACTTTCCTTTTCCCAGTGACGTTGTAATCTAGTGCCTGTCGGGTTATACTATTATATGCTTTCCCCAAAGTGTGTCTTAACCAATTCCATTTCCGTCTCGTAATTGTTATTTAAATTTTTTCTTCGTCTGTAATCTGCCATAGTCTGTAATAAGAAATTTTCAGAAGATTTTAAATATAATTCTTAGGCATTTATTTATAGAAGTGTAAATCTTCCTAAGGTTCTTTTTACTTTCTACCCATGCTTCTGCACCATATAATAGTATACTCTTCACGTTTGACTTGAATACTTTTAATTTGGTTTTCCTCGATACGTCTTTTCCCCCCATATTTTCCATAACATGTTGAAAGCCTCTTGTGTTTGCAGGTTTTTTCTGTCAATATCCTGTTCACTTCCTCCCTTTGTATCTCCTACACTACCCAGATAACAAAATTCAGTGACTTTCTCTATTTCTTGCCCTTGCAATCTTATTCTATTGGCCTTCTTAATTTGTTTCACAAGTAGTTTAGTTTTTTACAATTTAAATTTGTTTTGCTGCATTTACTAGTCTGTCCATTTTATTTTGAATGTGTTGCTTTTTTTCGGTGATGGGGTAGACGTCGTCCGGAAATTTCAAGTCTTCAAGTTTGAAAAATACATTCCAGGTTAATACTGTTTTGTTATAGATTGTTTGCTGAGTAATCCAGTTTATTACTATCAGGAACAGTGTTGGTAACAATATGAAACCTTGGTTGACACCGTTGTGGATGCTTCCGTTATCGGTGAGAATATCTTCATGTTCAGTTGGAGCGGTATAATTTTCATAGAGTATTTTCAGTATTCTATTGTGTTCGTTGAGTATTTCATACTGTGCAGGTATTTCCCACATCTTTTCTCGGTTTACTGAATCGAAAGCCTGTCTGAAATCTACGAAGTTAACGTATATGTCTCTTTCCATTTCTGCCGCCTGTTCTAGTATAATTATTCTTAAGGTAGATATCTGGCCTATGCAAGATCTATGTGGCGAAACACTTCCATCTTTCCTGCGGCGGTCCGACGGAAAAGCCCGTTTGGCCCGTAACAAAATTTAATTCGTTTTGTTTGTCTTGATCAGTCAATTTCTGTACAATTGAAATAATGTAAAGATGAAATTTTTATCACTTCAACATTGGTCTTGCACATGATTCTGATAAATGTAATACAGATGCATGGTTATCAATAGATCTTTTAGGGCTACGAAGAATTCCATGTCTAACTCTTCCTTCATTTTCTGAATTACACGCAGGTCGAGGCCTTCCAGTTGATTTTGCATTTAAACCTGATCCACTACTTCGCCATTTTCTAAACCAAATGTAATGGTATTATGCGTAGGATCATTGAGAACGTCAACTTCTGTTTGAAACAAACGTTACACTTCAATGATTGAATTATATTTAATACATTTTTCAATAGAAAAATACGATATAACACAGGCAATCTCTTCGTTTTGCTAATTGTCAAAACATTTTGCAATTATTTAATGCACGTCTCCAAAGGCTGCTCTTTAAAGTACGAGGGCTTGTTCAACTGAAACCCATGTTTGATGAACTTAGCCTTGAAAACAAATGCAATAATTCAAATGTTTGTTAATTTTAGTAGTGTTTGTAAGCAACACATTAATAAGTTTCTGGAGTTTGAATTTGATTCTGACTTTTAAAACTTCGATTTTGAAATGGCGTTTGTTGTTAAAAATCCGTGCAAGCTTAATCAGCGTGCGGTCCTAGAATTTGTATGCGCTGAGGGTGTGCAGCCATTTCAGATTCATACGCGAATGCAATCCGTGTATGGAAATGCATGTAATGCGTACTATAGAGATCTGGTTTGATACCAGATACTATATACTAAAATTAAAACAAGCTTTTGGGAAACGTGTTTGTTTATTGATGTAAAAACCGTAATTTAGTAAACAAGAACAAAAACATATACATATAAACCCAAAGCAAGGCAATCCGATGTAAATTTAGTGCACGCGCACTACAGTACCCAACCGTGAAGGAATGGTGCCGTAAATTTAAAAATGGAAAAGAGGGGACTATGGATGAGCCGCGACCAGGTGCACGGTGTACTGCATTAACAGAAAACAATATGGCATGTGTGGAAGGCCTTATTGTTAGGATCTTTCCATAGTATTGTTCATAATCTGGGTTACAACAAAGTTTGTTTCCAATGGATTCCTCGTCTCTTGTCTAATGAACAAAAATGATTGCAAATGGGCTTATCTCTGCAACACCTCACAGACTATAGGCAAAATGGTGATGAATTTCTTCTGTCAGTAGTTCCTGGTGATGAAACTTGGTGCCATTACTACGAGCCCTCCAGTAAGTTATCGTCGATACAGTGGAAACGTTCGAGTTCACCACCACCGAAGAAGTTTAAAACACAACCTTCTGCAGGCAAGGTGACGTTAACATTTTTTTCGACAATGCAGGACCCTTCTTGATAGAGTTTAAGGAACTTGGAGTAAATGTCAATGCAAATCTGTACAATGAAACTTTGAACAACCTTCATCAAGCAATAAGACGTAAACGACCAGGAAAACTAAAGAAAATATTCAACTAAAAAAATGGAGGGGTTTAGACCATCCGCCCTGATCTATCGCCTTGCGATTTCCATATTTTTAAAGGTGTTAAAAGGTCGGCATTTTGAGTCTGACGCAGAAGTCCAGATAGCTGTGGAAGACTTCTTCAAGCAGCAGCCACAAGAATTCTATGAGCAGGGTATACGTCGGTTAGTAAACCAATGGGATAGGTGCCTTAACTGTGGCGGTAATTATTTGTAATTAAATGTTGAAATGAATTAAATTTTTATTCGGAAATTAGAATAATCAGAGAGATCTGCAAATAAGTTTATTAAATCTATTAAAGTTATTTAGTGGATCTGTAGGGCGCATATCCGCGTCTTGTTTAGATTATTTCGGGGAGGAAATCGCCAAGGGAAGTGAGAGTGTATATTGTATAAACAATCAAGCGTGCCGCGATCACCTGCGTAGTCGGCGGAGCGATCAACCAGCGGAAAAGACAGCAAGAACGAGGGAGGATGTAGAGAAAGATAAGTGAAAGTAGTTTGGTATTGTAGTCTAGTCGGATCTAATATAGATATGACTAAATCAAACGGGGGATATTATAACAAAGGTATGAGAGCGCATGAAAGTTTAGCACAAGGGGATAGGCTTCAAGGGGCGGGACAGCAGGTAGGAACCCTTGACCAATAAAGTGGGCCGACAAGAACGTCGGCTCAACTAGTAACCGAATTCTGGGAATACGAGCATAAATTTCAATCGAGGATAATAGGGGCGGCTAGGGCTATTTTTGAACACATGTCAGATGGTAATAATTTGACTTTTGTAATGCATTGCGTGTAAATCTGCAGCATTTCATTGTGAATCAGACAGCAATACCATGATTTTATGAGCGTAACCGCAATTATAGATTATGCAAATAAGATGGAGGAATATTGAAAACTTTGGTATTTCTATTACAATATCTTCATTTCAATATCAATGTTAAATATAATTGTGAGCATTCTAGCGTATTGCAGGTTTATCATTAAAAGCAATGTAAACATTGGCAATATTATTATTTTTGCGTGATTCACATAGATGCTGGAGATTGCCAATACTATTAATTATTACATTTATATGAGTAGGATTATTTATTATCGTACTCAGGGATAGATTACTCATCCAAGGGGCCAACAAAATATAAGTTAACAACCGAGGTTAAAGTAAAATCCAGAATATTTCACATTTAAGCGTAAAGCAGAACATATTAGGGACAATTAAGGTCTAGGCCAGTGTTTTTCAATTTTTCTCATTAAGCAGCACCCCTGATTGAAAAATAAAAAATCGTGAATAAGGGTGGGGTGCTAATGGGCCAGATGAATTTATCGACGGCACAAGAAATTCTAGAAGGGTAAACAATAACGAAACGGCTCACTACATGAAAACTCAAATACTGGACACATATCTTAAGAAGACCTGCCAATCATCCTCTACAGCAAGCGTATCCCATGTACACGGAAGGAAAGAAGATCGGAAGACCATGCTACACGTGGAATACATCATTGGAGAAGGACATCCAAAACACCGACGTACCTAAACAGACATGGAAGGAAAGGGCACGAAGAAAAGAGGATATCCGAAGAGAGGCAAGAAGAATCTACGCACTAATGGCAGAATCCGATCAAGAATCGACTGAAGAAGAACAGGTTACGGGGAAGTAGAAGAAGAAAGAGAGTGAGGACGGGGAAAACAACGGAGAAGAAACGAAACATGCACCAGCGGGAAAGAAAACGATGGATATCTAACTGTCAACTGCAGAGCGGAAGGTTAGGGAAAAGAAGGAAGTACAATCCAGAAGCGAACTGCCAACTAAGTGGTGAAACACTGGAACTCAGGGCGGTAAATATTAAGTAGTTAATAAGAAACTAGGAAACTAAGATAGGAGTAATCTGTCACCCTAAAACAATAGCCAGATAAGAAATACGTACAATGTAAAACTTGAAACCAAAGCTATTAGGCTCAAAAGCTTCATCGCGTAAAGGACAGTTTAAATAAGTTTGGGAGTAAATATTAAGAAGTTCATTAGTTATTAGGAAACTAAGATATGTGCAATCTGTAACCGTAGAACAAGAGATAAATGTGAAATAAGAACAATGTGAAACTTAGATACCAAAGTTATTAGGCTCAAATGCATAATCGCATAACGGTCTCGGTTACGTACTCAAAAACCCCATTGATGCGTAGCATACTAACTACCCGGTGTTGCAGCAGCGCTGTCTTGCGGTATGCATTGCAGAGATGCTAAAGTTGTGCAATGCCCCACCCGATCCCACCCTATCCCTTAAATTCCTACCCACCTACTGGCATGGGGTCGACCTGGCGTAATCCAGGATCGACCCTCGAGTCAGCTCCATGTCAGATGATGATGATGATGATGATGAATAGAATAATCAGACCTTCTTGCCGGACCCTGTAGTTATTTAAAAAATTTCATACATCACGACTAAAATGTACAAGTACAATTCAAGAAATAGAAAATGCAAACATGTCTAGTATGGTGTATTCATTTATAAACGCTACACTGCCTTAATGTTTGACAATCGAACGTGCGTGTGTAGAGGTCTTTTTTGTTTATTTTGAAAGTTGTCACGTCTTCTACATTTTATATCCGTTTTAAATGTAAATGGAAGGTATACTTAGTGCTCATATTAGTACAATAAAGTAACAGAATGAAGTACAATTTCCATATACCTATATATAAAGTTAAAAATAACAGAATGTAAAATACTATAAGGTTTAAAACAGCAAATGGCACGAAGTACCTCAAGGACTTAACGTTTGTCAGAAGATACGAAAAAATGTATCGAATGGACTTTTGCCATGTACCGTTAAACATTTGATATTTTATCCCATTTATACCCATTACTTCTTAGTATCTCAGAAAAGTACTGCCACAAAATGCTAGCAGAACTTAACTGTCATAAAGGGAATTTAATGTCTGCGTTTATTTTGTTTACGCAAAACGGACATTATACAGATGCTATTGCTATATTAAAATAACAAACCATATTTTAAGTGTTACACAAAAGTACTTGTTCCAAGTATTTGTATCAATAAACCTACCAACATGGTAATTCGCTTTGGGGGACTGATTTTATCAATTCAGTTAAGCTTTAGAAAATTTTAAAATATTCATTTTAGTCTTTTACCCTTACAATTAATTTAAAAAAGGTTTTGACGTTTGACTAGTTTTTAACACTCACGCTCTAACTACATAAAAAGGACCAAATGAATAGCAGATACACACCAGCAGAGGCTTGAAGAATGGCGGCTTTCAGTCTCTGACTCTGTTTGGGCCTAAATACCTGCCCCAACAATACAGTTATATCTGCGGTTTTTGTCACTTTTGTGTTTTGAATGACGCGCTAATTGTGGCGGACATTGAATTATTACTCAACCGACGCTCCATTATCAGTTAACGAAATTCCGCAGATATTCCCTGTTTGCATGTCAAATTCATATTTGCTCTAACTGCGATGGTTTATTGAATTAAAATACCCTATTAAGTCCTTCAAAATACGGGATATTAATTATTTAACTTAAATCAAATTAATTGCGCTTGTGCTTTCTTGCACAGTATTGAATGGAGACCCCTACAATTTGTCTAATTAAACCGACCGTCGTAATATACACTCGAAAAACGGTGGAAAACCCCTTACAATAAAAAAGCTGGGTGAGCAAGCCTATAACAACTCACTATTTTTTGCGAAACTTCAGTTTCTCTTGAATGATAATACATAGTAATTACATACAGACCATTCAGTACCGATGATGGTGAATGTATATTCCCTGACAAAATACGTTAAAAGAGAGTTATGACTAATTAATTCTCACGCAGTTAGCACAACGAAAACTCGACACCCTCAGTGCTTTTTATACGTTCCTCCTTTTCAAAATATTACATCCTTTGAGGTTAATATTTTGTACGGGTGTAGTGTATATCCTTAGAAAGTAATCAAACAAAGCAATTGCAAATAAGATTCGCTAATTTAATTGTCACTGGAAATTGCTGCTTTCCTAATCGAAATGTGCGTAATTACCAAAGTATACAACAGCATTCGAAACGTACATATTGACTTTGATCAAGGGTTCTTAAGGGTCAAACGTCCTTGAAATAATCAACTTCGGAAAATTTATATATTAAATGTAAACCGTCTTAACCACTGACTGACCTGTGATCTGTTTAATTAAACACGACCTATGATCAAGCCCAACTATAAGAGAGATTGGTATGCAGAGTGTCCCAACTAAAACAGTCCGCAATGACTAACTTTGTAAGTGATTAAATTTGAAAAAATCGACGAACAGGTCAATAATAGTTCTGCATATAAGCAAGGACTATACATAGGGAATTTTTCTTTTTAGTATTCAATGCCTATGCATACTTTTAAAAAGAACGCGTCAATTACGCCTATTATGTAGGCAACCCGCTATACAGACAACTAAACCCCGCTGTGACCAAAACAATCAAATTAATTCAATATTAAAAAAATAAAATTAATCTTTATTTGGTTTGCGTTTTTTATACAACCATGTACAGGAAAGACGAAAAAGTGGAAATTCTAATGTGGTATCAGAATGGTAACAGCTTAGGAACTGCGAGAGACTTATTTTCACTCAAATATCCAGAAAGACCTATTCCTTGTATTCGAACCATACAAACAATTGTTAGAAAATTTAAATCAGAGGGATGCCTAATAAATTCCCATAAAATAAGAACTAAAAGTATCACGTTTTAACCAAAGAAATGAAATTAAATATTTTATGTTACGTTGAAAAAATCATAATTAATAGTTATAACAAAAAATAATAATTAAAAAAGTTTGCGATGGCCGGGAATGGAACCCGGATCAACTTGGAAGGCACTTATGCTAACCATTATACTACTGTGCCGCTGATGTATTTTTGTTGTACAAAGGAAGTACATACAATGTTCACGGACCTTACAGAAACATCACCCTATCGATTTTTGTATTTAACAAATAAGTCATCATTTGCGTCCTATATACAGGGTGAAATACTTATTTAATATAAACACTGCATCAACATAACCTTAATACTCCAATAATTCACAACTACCGTGACGTTTATTTCTGTATTTTAGTTGCCGGTATAATTCCCGAAACAATTCCCTGTACCCTTGATGTAAGTCATCTAACCTATTTCATCTCCCTAGCCCCTACCACCGCGAGCGTCAAAATTTGAAATGACAAGGGGTGTCAAGTTCTTTTGAAATGGTTTTCTACTCTCTGTACAATCTAAATTTTTTTTTCTTTATATTCCTTCATGAGAAATTGCATTTTTAAGTTTCCGTGGGTAAGGGAAATGTTAAAATAAAATACTTCAAAACCGTGTTCAGGTAATTTTATCACATATTCAAAGCGGCCGCCACTATTCTTTGTGTAATAAACATTATAATACGTACCTCACAAACAAAACAAAATAATACAATATTTGATTTTTAATTATATTCGTTTGTTAGAAGCGTCAAGAATTATCAAACGTGACTTCTTGTAAAAAGTCTTAACTGTTAAGATTTTAGATAATACGATAGTAACTAAAAAGATAAGTTTCTGTCCTGTAGATTTGTACAAGATCCTGTGGAGTGACCAACCAGGTCACCTTATCTCCCCTCACTACATTTTTATGTGTAGTCACCTAAAAACCAAAATTTATGCTACTTAACTAGATTCTTCGGAAGAACTAAGAGCCAGATTAATTAGAATCGCCGCTTGTTATCGCCGAAAATTTTTAATATTGTACTAAATTGCTCTGAAAGTAGATTGTACGAGGGCAGCTTTTAAGTTTTTACAAAAACTACGAAAGAAAAATTTTTTTGGAACAAACGGTTTTATTGCTTTTCAGAATATTCGCGTTTAAGATTTATACACTTTTGGTGGTGGAAACCAATTCTCGAAACTTTATTTTCACTTTGAAGTTGGTATTTCAAAAACATGGTTTTTGAAGGCTTCAACAGCTTCTGGAGGTGATGAAAATCGCTGTCTACACGCACATTTAGTTTGACATTCGGGAACACAAAGTAGTCGTTAGGCGATAAATCAGGTGAATACGGGCAATCAGACATTAGTTCGATGTTTCTCTCCTTCAAATAATCAATTCTTTGACGTGCTGTGTGAGAGCTGACATTGCATGATGAAGAATGAAGCGACGTTTTCGGTTGTTATTTCTGATTTCGTCGATGACTTCTGCCACTCACCGTTAACTGTTCTTCGATCCTTTAAAAGAATGCTTGCGACATGTCCAGTACAACCGAAGAAACAAGCGATCATTTTCTGGGAATTGCTTCGTAAACGAACAACTTTTGTGGGATTCGGTTCATCTTGGAACACCTAAACAGTGGATTGTTGCTTAGTTTCCGCTTCATACGAATATATTCAAGTTTCCTCACCTGTTACGATGTTGTATACGGATTTTGCAGTTCCTCGGTCGAATTTTTTGAGCATTTCCTTACACGAGTTTATACGAGCCTTTTTTGAGCTTCGGTCAAATTTAGCAGAATCCATCGGGAACAAATCTTTTTCACAGCTAAATCATAAATGTTTATGCAAAGTCGAATGTACTGCAGTCTTCGATATGCCTAAGGATGCCTCTATCTCACTGTAAATCACATGCCGATCTTCTTCAATCACGTTGCGCACAGCATCGATGTTTTTTGGAATAACAACCGATTTTGGTTGACCTTCACGAAATTCATCACTGACGGACACACTGCCACGACGAAATTCTACAAACCATTTGTAAGCAATCTTTTCTGATGGTGCTTCATTACCAAAAGTTGAACGAAGCGATTCTATGCATTGTTGTTGAGTTAGGCCTTTATTAAAATTGCAGAAAATCATGCAACGAAACCTTCAGGGGAAGTTTCCATTTATTCACAAAATTGCTTTTTTTAAAGGCTCGCTGTAATAAAAACAACTCGGTGCATTTCTCAACTGCCACTGTTTTCACAATAACAAATGTCAAATGTTACGAAAATAGTAATGACACATCTCAATAGCGCCTCCTAGTCG